>JAZGTI010005687.1:0-24928 GCA_036877585.1 Botia kubotai
TCTGTCTCCTAAACACACGTGTCATATCTGTCACCTAAACACACGTGTCATGTCTGTCACCTAAACACACGTGTCATGTCTGTCACCTAAACACATAACACACCAGCCCACACACAACATACAACACCTCTCTCTTTCTGTCTTTCTCTCTCTCTCTCTCTCTCTCTCTCATTTATATTATATAAGAGAATGTGGCATTAGTGTAGCAGGGCTGTCTGTAAGTGGCTCAGGTGTTTCTGGGTGTGTGTGATGTAAGAGGGATGGGGGGGTATTATGGCTTTATGGCTGACGTTGTGTCTGTGCGCTGCTGAGTGGGGAGGGTTATGTAATGGTACTGTATTCACTACAGGAGAGAAAGGAAATGTGTGTGTGTGTGTGTGTGTTTGTGTGTACACACTCAGAGGGAGCACATATGGTTATGCATGTGTCCTCCAGTGGCCTGTGCTGATCACAGCTATATACCAATTCTGTCTCTGTCTCTCTCTCTCTCTCTCTCTCTACCTCTCTTATCTTTCTGTCAAAGCGTGTATGTTTGATGATTTACATCTAGGTCCAGACTAAATCTGCAGGCAGATTTAAACATAGAAAAGAGGTTATCATAAATCTACTCTATACATATATAATGTATAGCATCACATTATAAACACACACAGCCCCATTGTACAGTATGTGAGTTCCTGTCTTACTGTGGCTGTAACAAACTTCAGTTCTTGTAGGAGATGAAGCTACATTCATATGTCTGTACACACTGAGCTGTAAACATGTCATCAGTCAACTAACTGTAAGTACTGTAACTAACTTGCTCAGTAAGATTTTCTGTTGCATCATGACAGTAGTTGACCTAAAAGAGCAGCTTTCTTTCTTTCTTTCTTTCTTTCTTTATTCTTCTCTCTCTTTCTCTCTGTCAGTTCCTGTAGGCTGTGTGTTAGTTCAGGTCTGTTGTCCTCATGTGTCCTGCATGCTTCAGTTATATGTTGAACTGGCCCCTCCTCCGCACTGCCCCAGCCGTCCATCGGGGGGAGCTGTGGACACATCCGTTCTCGTGCGCTCCGACGTCCCAGTTTCCTTGCCTGCGTGCAGCACGATTCCTGGACTCCCGCCAGCCCTCAACCCGAGGTTACATAAGACCTGCTCTTCTTTTTTTTCATCTTTTTCTTCCTGGAATTCAGCCTCTTTACTGATGTGTGACCTTCTGCAGTAATGGCCAATAAAAAGTGTGACTGGGCTGTTTACCAAGAGACGCTGGCAGGGGCACAGACGCACACGTCAGACGGGGGGGTGGGCGTGCAATGCTTAAGACCTTATCCTAAACTCTCTATGAGAAAGCCACAGTTCAGTTTCCCCCTCATTTTCTGAGAAATGCAGAAATGAGGTCAACAAGCTCTGCAGCCTTTAGGCCACAGGGTCGAAATGGACACACTCGGCAGATATCAGTCTTTTATCATATAACAGGTCGTAAATGTAAACATCAGCTGATACAAGTGTTCGCAAACCCAGACGTGCTGTTGTCCTTTTGTTTGTGATGACGAACCAGTACGAACTCGTACGAGAAACGCGCTGCTCGATTCAAGATGGCCACTGAACACGAAGCCGCGACACACGCGAATGTGCAAACTCATTTGTCACTTAACAGACTTGTGCCACTCGACCTTGTGATGTGTACTGAAAGAACAGCAAACTGAGGAGCCAAGGCGAAGGACGGAAGATGCCGTTAGCTTGAAAAAGTTCCTCTGGGGAAATTCACAAGAACATGTTTTTAGAGCATGTGATGAAAGTGAGCATTTACGGTGGCTAGAGGGGGACATTTTATATTCACACCTTATTGTGGCAACAGTGTTATTTTCCAGCTGAAAATTTGTTGCTGCAGAAAGGGAGATTCCTATCTGGTCACAGTATTACTCACACAAACATGCCGTGCGTCACGCTTGTTGCTAAATTAGAACCCCCCCTCCTTCCCTTTGTATCTGCTGAGACTGAACCAGACAACATGCTCAAAATTTCCTCTTTTTCTCTCTAGATTTGCATTCATTCCGAGCAAAATTATTGTTCCGAGAGCCACCACTGTTTATGAGAATTATTTGTTTGTTTTATTTGTTTTGTCGTTGTTGAGAACGCAGTGTTTTGTCTCTGACGCGTAGACGAACTTTCTGCACGCTGCTCATGACACTGCTTTGCTCGGCCCTAACTCTCCTGCATGTATTGAATGATATGATTTGTGCTTTTTTTATGTCTTTACCTACTAATGCAAATTAAAAAGAGAAGTTGTGCAAAGAAACAGTCAGATTCCCACATTGAGTGCCATGACAAGACCAAACAAGTTGCACATACCTGTTCGAAAATTGGCAGCATAAAAAATAAAATGCTAATCTCTTTTCCACACCCGACTTTGTACTGGAAATACTTAAGCGTAATGTTTACTGGCAAGCCGAGACTTGAGAAAGTGTTATACAACCCGAATATGGGTAACGTGGCCTTATTGAGCTTTTTTAGTAGTTTACACATATGTTCATCTCCTCAATTAGCTTTTTTTGTTGAGATGACCCACTTTGATAAGAGCCTGTTAAGTCGGCTCTTATCTGTTGATAACAGAAGACAGATCTGTAGATCTGTTCAGATTCAGTTCCAATGACATTTGCAGTCTGATCAAACAAATCCTCACACACACACACACACACGAGAGATGAATGAACAGTATTCACTCGCGGTTCAGTTTATAGTCACATGCTTACGTGGTCTTACATACATGTGTTTTTGGTTTTCTGAGGGTGTTAACAGGTGCTATTAATGCCAGAAGCTGATCTGCTTTAACTAACACTTTTTTAAATTTCCATTCGCTTGCGCCCTCACCAGAGCCCGAGGTCCCTACAGAGGTGCGTCCAACGCGTATTCGCCCTCCTTGTGCGTTCCGTACGCTGCGGTGTGGGAATATGGGTTGTTGCAGACAGTAGTTGATGATTTTGTGTCCCTGCCTCGTCCCGTTGCAGTAGCCTCCCACTCTCTCTCTCTTCATCTGACTCATCTCTGCCCATGCAAATGGGAAAACCAAACACACATGTGTACACGCTTGCACGTAGATTTTTTCCTAAAAAGTTATATCCTCTATAAACATGTCAATAAGTTGACCTCTTTTTTTGTCTCTCCATTTCGATCACAACTTGGCCTATTTTTTCTCTCTTTTTTGAAGTTTTGACCATTTTCACAAGGGAGGTGCGCACGCATGTGTGTACATGCAAGCGCATTTGTCAGTATTTGTAACAGACTCGGAGAAAGAGGTGAGAGAGGCAGTCCCAGTGTTTCTGGTGGCTGATGGGAGCATGAGCTACAGTGTGTGTCAGTAGTTCACATTATGTAAGCAGGAAAAAAGTTAATTTGTTTCTCTCTGTCCTCTCACGGCTTGTGTTTCTAGTTTTGGCACCGTGTGCGGTGCTTATGTAATAAACATGGTTTGGTTCCTGCTGTAGCTGCAGTTAAAGCAAAACTGCAGTCAAACAGATGGTTTGTTCAATACAGTAGGTTAGCGGATGTTTGAATGGAGTTTATTCAACAAATATTTTGACCCAAACATAAAAACGTTTACACACACACACTGTGTGACTTTCCTTCTTTGTTAGAACAAAGAGAGTTTCTTCAAGGAATCAATTAAAGTCACAAAAGGAATGACAAGAGGGTGAATAAATTAATAAATTCAGTTTTTGTTTACAAGGTAAGGGAATTAAAAACAATAGTCTGCAATGTATTATTCTTTTGTTTGACATTTCTTTCATGGATTATTGTATATTACAGCGAAACAAATGCTCAACATGTTCCTCTGCCCTTTTGTTCCCACCATTACACACACACACTACATCTAAATGGGGACATTGCATAGACTTCTAGTGTTTTAATACACTGCTAGTTATAAACACCGTAACCTTACCCTAACCCACACTCTAACCCTAACAGAAAGCATTCTGCATTTTTACAATTTAAAATGTACTCTATTTTTATAGCATTTTGTTACAAATAAGGAGATTCCGAAAGGACATTTTACTCAGATTCTTCAGGTTTTGCTCATTTTTGGGTACATTTCTGTAAAAGTAAATGCACACACACATACACACCATGCCTCTAGTTGATGTAATCTGCCCCACTTTTCTGGTGCATGTCAGAATAGTGACTAATGTTCAGTTCTTGACCCCTTTTGTTTTTTTACACCTCTCATTTTTTCTCTCCCTTTATGTTTTTGCTTTCGGCTAACACGTCACTCAGGAGCTGGATCTCAAGCCGCCTCAGAAGCTACTGGAGGATCAGAGAAGAGTAGGTAAAGAAACAGGCCCTGTGATGAACATCCAAACAGGGTCACCCGCCTGGGTGCTCACCCCTCACGCCTGCTGTCTGCTCAGAGTATCACTGAAACCTGGGATCATATGTTTAATCATTGAGTCTACTGATGGGATCCATTTGTGTGCTTTAAAAATGTGTTCTTGTCATGTGTCTCGTTTCTGCGTCTGGTTACTTGGTTTGATGGTGTTTCGGGTGAATTGGGGTTATCTGTTTAAGCAGTGCATTGGGATTAGTCTGTATTGATCTGATGTTGTGTGTCTGAGGTCTCTGGTTTTATGAGGACAGATGTGTGTGTGAGGGGAGGGGTCTGAGTTTATCAGATACTGTCTGGATTTCTGATCTTATTCTGACAACACAAAAGTTACAGGAGGAAGGATCTGTCCATAAACACAGGCTGAGGGGGTTTTGACAAGAGAAAGCTTACAATTAAAACATGTTCTGAATCGGTATAATGAATTCACAATGGCCTAAATCACACCCTTTAATCAGTGTTGTTTTTATGAATAAATGTAACCTCACTTATATAACAATAACATTTAATACTGAAACACTGGATTATACTTATATCGTATTACAGTTATATAACATACTGAAATACTGTATTATACTTATATCATATTATAATTATATAACATACCGAAACACTGGATTATACTTGTATGGTATTACAGTTATATAACATACCGAAACACTGGATTATACTTATATCGTATTACAGTTATACAACATACCGAAAACCTGGATTATATTTATATCGTATTACAGTTATATAACATACCGAAACACTGGATTATACTTGTATTGTATTACAGTTATATAACATACAGAAACACTGTCTTATACTTGTATCGTATTACAGTTATATAACATACCGAAACACTGAATTATACTTGTATCATATCACAGTTATATTACATACCGAAACACTGGATTATATTTATAGTTATATAACATACTGAAACACTGGATTATACTTATCATCTTATAGTTATATAACATACTGAAACACTGGATTATACTTATATTACAGTTATATAACATACTGAAACACTGGATTATATTTATATAATATTATATAACATACAGAAACACTGGATTATACTTATATTATAGTTATATAACATACTCTCCTATTGTTACATGTGTTTTAATGTACGTGTTCATTCTCTTTAAAGGCGTAACCATAAATAGGCAGTTATTACAGTGTTTGAGCTACAGTTATTTGTGAAAAGATAAAATGTAAAATTTGCTTATGAAATGTTATGAAAACATCTGTAATGCATTATATAAACACACATTCTTGAACTTATTTAATTTTTCCATTGCAATAAGATTTTTTCCCCATCCACAATGAGTTCCTGCAGTTTTCTTGAATTTTATTTTGAAAATGAATTCATTTAATCCATCATGGTGTCACATTAAGATGTTTGGCGATAAGGAGTCATAATGCTTTTCCCATGACCCCGTCCCCATCTTCTGTTGTCAGGGTGAAGCTTTGAGGCAAGTCCTGGTGAACCGTTACTATGGCAACTTTAAGCCGGGAGGCAGGCGAGACAGTCTGACCAATTTCAGCAATGGGCCGCTAACCCCCGCCGGACAGACCAAAACTCCTGCTGGTTTGTGTGTGTTAGTTGCTAACGAGAGCGGGCGTCTTGCAGCTAAAGCCATTCCATCCCTCATTCACTTTCCTCTCGGTTTGTGTATGACGTGTCCTCATAGTCAGAGCCATCGCTGTTGCTAGGAGACAAGAGCAGGGCACCCACACTTCCTGTGTGAGCACTAGCCTCCAGACACACCTGCTAAAGAGGGAAAGTCAGGCAATGCACATGAAGAGCTGATATATGCCTGTAATTTTATGTAAACACGTTATTCTAAATATTCAGTCAGTTTAAAAATGAACTAGATAAATGGCTGAAGAATTTCCAGTATTTTCAGAAATGAGTAGCAGGGAAAAGGTTCATGTATAAGCAGATTACATGTATACCGGAATATTTGACTTGCTGTTGATCACGTAAACATCTTTATGTTTAAACATCTTTATAAGATGTTTACCTAACTCAAATATCAGTTAACTAAAGGTTTAACTAGAATATCTGTAAAATTCATTCATGCATTTTTAAGTTCTTACTGTTGAGAAACTAGTTGATATTCTTGTGTGGTTCTTATAAATGTACATTTTGTTTAAGTCTGACCTGTTGCCCTGTTTCTTCTCTAAGGGGGTGATGGTGGTTCAGGGGCCGGTCGAGGTGAGATGAGTCTGGCCGAGGTGCAGTGTCATCTGGATAGGGAGGGCGCGTCTGACCTGGTCATTGACCTTATCATGAACGCCACGAGCGACCACATCTTTCAGGAAAGCATCCTGTTGGCCATCGCTCTTTTGGAGGGAGGAAACCCCGTCATACAGGTTATCATTTTGGTCCCAACCTGATTTCTGATAGTTCTCAGCATACTGTCAACTTTCTGTTGGGGACAGATAATCCAGCTGATCCACTGCAGGTGTGGGTCAGAAACAGTAAACAGTACAGGGCTGATTACCTTGTGAACTAAAGCATGTCCCAGGCCTTTATCTGAATTGCTTTGTTTTGATGTAACTTTGAGGGCTTTTGCATATCTGGGTTGGAAAACTGTTTCCTTTGAGACACAGACTGTCCTCCGCTGGTGCAAAACAGGAAGAGGGAAGGAGAACAGACGCTGAATTGAGATAAAATACACCACAGGACCACAGCTGATGGTGCTGATAGTTCCGGTCACTGGGGAGTCAGTGGGTCAATTGGAGGAAGATGTGCAAAGCTTTTTACAGTACAATTTACAGTACATGTGAAGTATGCATGCTTTCTAGCGCAGCATTAGTATAATGCTATTGTTGTGTGCCATTGCGAACATAGCAAAGATTTGAGTCATCTAGCAGAGGCAGTTCAGAGCTGGGCTGTACAACACCGCCCTTGTCCAGCCTGGGTTGCTATGGCAACCCTGCAAATCTCTGATCTCGACACGAAGTCACTTGGGGACGGGTAGGGTGATGTGAGGCGCAGTGTCAGACAGTGTAAGAGAACGACCGTCTGTGTCGACCGCACAGCAGTTACGTTTAGCAGCCTGGCAGGCCTGCTGTACATTCTCACGCGTGTGTTTGTGTGGGTGCGCTAGTAAACAGGCCCGTTGCATAATCAGCTCTTATTTGCATAGTCGTTCTGCTTGATGATACTTATGCTTCCCAGCAGGCAGACGCTGAGGCTCACATGACGGGATTACATAAGCCGAGCCCGTAGTGAATAATGCAGAACACTCTTCCCAACTCATCGGTCTGAACTGGGTCACTGTGTGCTTCTGTAATGTTGAAAGAGAGATAAAACACTGGATTTGTGTTACTACAATGTCTGTTAGATTAAATCCCTCAAAACCTGACGAGAAGATGTTTGTATCCTATTTCACTCCATAAAAGCTAGGAAAAATAAGTTTATTTAGTATTTAAGCAATGATACAAAGCATATTCTTAGCGCTATTGAGGCTTTTAATGTTGTAACATTATTTCCCTGATGTTTGGGCACGCGCGTGACCCCCAGAATGCATCTGGCCTGTTTTATCTTTGAGGTTTTTATGTTTGAGGTCTTTGAGGTTTTTATGTTCCTTTCTGAATAACTGACTTTGTGGTGAAGTACAGACATGTTCACGACAGGCTGAGCGAGTCTCGATTAACCCGTTGCGCCGGTCTGCGTTGACCTCAGTGTGTAGGGTTAGATTGGTTACACGTTCAGCAGCGCTGCAGGGTTTTGTTGATTTGCAGCCGGTCTGCAGAGTCATTTGGGTGCCGTTGGAAGGATGCGATAAAACCACATGAAAGAAAGAGAGAAAAATGGGTAATCGTTGAGTGTGAGTCACTAATGTTATCAGGGGAATTAGTGAGTTTACTCACAGTAATCAGCTTATTTTAAGATGACGTTAGCTGGTCTTCTGCTACACCCTCTCAAACTCCAGATTCACTACATTTTGCCTGTTCATGACCAACAACCTCTCAACAACCCTGTCAGGGTCACGTTTCACCCCCACAAAAAGAGAATATTTTAAAATAAAAGTTAAAAAAATCATTGAGAGTCAAGAGTGTGCTTAATAATAATAAAATATGGATCAAATCTAAATGACTGTAAACATGCTTCTTTTTAAAGGTTTTAAAAAATATATTTATGCAAAACACAATTTTTCGGAGGACTTCTGATGCAGACGTGTCATGAGAGTAAAGATAATACAGATTAAAGAGCGGTAATTCTAAACACGAATGCTCCGGCTGATGTTAGCATGTCGGGCTGATGTTAGCATGTTGGCTACTGTTTTTGGTACAGTAACCATATTTTGAATCTTGTTTGAATGATGTTTGGGCAAGAAAGATGAATACTTTGCTTATTGCTGCAGATTCCAGGCGTTCTTCCATGAAAGACACATGGAAGACATCCACTCTGAAGTGGTTTCTCTGCTTTCTCATTCCAGGAGCACAAAAAGTCTTTGTGTTAGGAGCGTGTTTGGTGCCGAGCGAATCTGAAACATATCAGAGGATGAATCGCATCACTTTTACTTGCATAATATGCGACAAGCTGATCTGATTCATGCACAGAGGCCGTTTGTTTCAGAGCCGACAGTGTACAGCAACACACTAGCCAGTTTCCCTCCACAATTTGTTTGTTTGCAGAAGTGTTCTGGGGTGGTTGTCAGGAAAACAGGCCGTTACCATGGAAAGGGAAAGTATTTAGAAGATGGGGAGAGGTGAGTAATAAAGAGGCAGTTCAGGTTATGAAATAGGGTAGAGTGTAGTAGGCAGCTGCAGGTAGTGTGCATTTGCTAGGGGGGAAGTGTGCTTGTAAACCCAAAGAGAAGTGGGACCCAACCACATAGCGTCTAGCCTTCCGCAACTTCTAAATTTGTGTGGATTTGTGTAGCTATATATGCACCAGCATTTGTGCATGGTTTTACCGCAGGCTTAAACTCGCTCGCAGCAACAGTAAAGCAAGAACGAGGGACTTTCCCAAACAAGAATATTGTGCGGGGCTCATACGTGTGGCATCTTTTGCATGAGTATTGTCGGTTACTAGCACTAAATTTAGTGACCTGTGATGGCGAGAGTCGGCTCACCAGTCACACCTTGATGTTGGTGAGAAAAATATGAATGCGTGCAAAAAAAATGTAGATATTTGTTTGATGAGGCTACAGGTCAATGTGGCCAATTAGAAGTCACTTCCAAGTCACTTTACTTTCCACTGACAAATAATGAAGATACATGAGCTCCAGTTTTACACACGTGAAACAAATGGACATAATTGAGATTGTGGGTAATTAGTTTCCTGTTTATCACAAAGTGAATCCAGCATCAGAATTTAGCGCAAGTAAACATGCCGCGGTTTCTTTCCAGCTATTTACTGTGAATCCTGCAGGCCAGACGGAAGATAAAGACAGGATTTGATCTGCAGTGAGTAATGCTCAAGAGAGAGAGAGTAGGAGGGAAATACGGCAGGGAGAGAGAAGTTCTGGGCGACCCATGACGGAAGCTGTCACCCACTCTCAATGCAGCAGGTGGGCTGTGAGCCTGAGACACACACACACACACACACACAATGTCCCGCTCTGACGTCAGTCTACACATACCTCTGTGACAGAAGGCTATAAAATACTCATGTCAAACCTTCTGGAAGATCGTTTGGATGTAGACGGAGTCAAACTGCACGTAAAAATAGATTGTCATTAATAATCAGCTTGTGTTGATACAGACTGATCCTGCCGTTGCTTAACCGATTAAATCATGCATTATTTATTCTTTATCTTAAGATTTAATTCGGTTTAATGCATAATCAGCCTGTCCTTATCATATTTCAGTTGATTTTTTTTACATTTATACATTATGTGAAAATAAATAGATCACAAAATGATGTAAACGACATAACTAGCATAGCTGCGTAGAAAAACCGTTGCCTGAGACAATAGCCAGTTATGCAAAATATTTGACCAATCAGAATCAAGTATTCCACAGAGCCACATCACAGCACATGGTGCAGTTGTTTCAAAAAGGGTGATGGACAATTTAAATTTGAGAGCTGTACCCACCCAGCTGCTATTTCCAGCTGGCACACACACTCGCGTGCATGTACGCACGTCAAGCCCTGTCGATTTCCTAAGAAAAGTAAAAATAGAAATTCGTGTCAGAGCACCTGGGGGAGACCCCCCCTCTTCTCAGGGAAAGAAAGTTCCCCAAGCCTCAGAAACAGCATACCGTAGCCATCGACGACCCTCGGCGTGGGGTCAGATCAGGGCTTTTGTTTGGCCCTTTATGATTGGCCTGTTTTTCTCAGGTGGTAATCATCTAGTCAGGTTCTGAGTTGTGAATCAGTTTTAGGCTTTGAGTTGATTAAACTTCCTCCATGTCAACAGCAAGTTATAACTATTAGACAGGAAGAAGAGTAAAATCAAGCTTATTTGCATTCCTATTTTGAAGATTTTGCCACTTACTTATGTAATTTTCTGCACCTTGGAAAAATGGCGCCAAGTGTAGCCGAAAACAAACTCTGCTACACTTCACAGAGGTGTCAGGTCACACCCTGCACCTGTCGCCTGATTCACGAGCGCATGCACCTCTGTTAAACATTAGCTTGTGACCTACGTAACTTTAACTGAAACAAACACTTGAAATGTGTGTGTGTGTGTGTGTGTGGAGAGAGGCGGGTTCGTATGGGATTAGCAAACACACATGAGCCATGTACATATACACACACCCTTCATTAGACTTTGTCACGTTCAGGATCATCTCTGGAGACGTTTCGTGCACTTGAGTGCTGTGCGTGGGTAGCCGTGTGCATAGTTCTGTTCTTACCTGCGGTTCTCCTGGTTACCGTAAACTATAAACAGCCCCAAAAAACACACACACTTGCGCGTAATGAAGTGTGACAGGTGTGAGGGCCATTACTCAACAGACAAGCGAGTGTGGAGTTCGTGTCTAAAGCTGGCCTGTGCTGTGTTTATTTATCTGCTAACCATGCTACAGACCCCTCCAGGCGGTTCTCTGGGTGTATTTTATTTATTTTCTCCCTGTCTTATCTCTTAATATTATAGCCTGACTCGTCAGATGTTCTCAGACTCCTCTAATGGATTTCTGAGCGTCCTTGAGAACCTCCCTCTGTGAGCATCTTTAGTCCGCGTGTGTTGAATTTTAAGCTCATCTCTCTCAGAGACGCTGTCAAAAGCTGCTGCTGAGGTGTGAAGGATGCGCCACGTAACCGCCCGCCGTCTCCGCACATCCCTGCGAGACGTTCCTGTGGTTGCGCAGTCCAGTGGGCACGACGACGGCTGTTCTGATCGAGCAGTTATAAATAGAACTTGCATAACATCCTGTTGTTGATGTCAACAGCTCGCATAGAGGAAGAGGAGATGGAGCAGTTGCTAGTTGACCTTTTCTTTGTGCATGGAGGCAGCTGTTAGGGGACTGCCCACGTTCACCAGCCATGCAGAGTCTACTTCCTGTTGGGTTTTAAGAGCTAGTTACCTGGCTGGACATTTGTCACAAGGGTAACTCACCTGTGGAGGGAAATTGCGGTGATGTTGACGAGCACTCGGGGATAATGAGCTTTTAATCTATTCTATATGGCAAAGACTGAGCTCATGAATATTAATTAGGTCAGGCTGACATTGCCAGACAGACTTCTTAGATCGCCCAGCCACATTATCTAATTAATATTCATGAGCTCAGCTTTCACCTTTATTAATTGAAGTCCTGCACATAGTACATTAAAGTAAGTGCAGTCTCCTGAAATCACAGTTTTTTTTCTGTTCACAAGCACAAATTAACAATAAATAATTCATAATTAGAATATGGAAACTCAGATGTGAAGGTTGCCTTTGTATGTTTCGTGTACATAGATATTCAAGTTAACTTTTGCAAGTGAAAAAAACTGTGTTGGCTTACGCAGTTTAATATGGTCTGGTACTGAACTAGAAAAAATGTACAGAACACAGATCTCGGTTCATGTTTTTGTCCCAATACAGTCGCTTGTTTATTTCTTACGCAAATGATGCAGTTGCGTGCATGTTTTATAGGGGCCATGGAGAGTTCATGCATGTCTGTTGCCACAAACGGCTGACTGTGTGCACCTGCGTGTTCAACCTGTAAACTATTATATCAATCGTGTAAACTATTATATCAATTCCAGATCCATGTTGGCATAAAATAGCGTTTTGCCGTTTCTTTGGACGTTTGTTATATAGAGGTTATATAGGTGTTGACATGTTTACTGCGATGCATTTGATGTAGCGTTACATTGACTGTGGCGATGCATTTGATGCAGTTATGTTGCTTATCAGTGCAATCATGAGACTCGTTTGAATGCTGTAAAGATCTAACAAGACCCATATTGGCGTAAAATAGCGTTTTGCTGTTTTTCTGGCCGTGCGTCATATGGAGGTCATGTGTTGATATGTTTACTGCAGCTATGCATTTGATGCGGCCTTGTTGTTTATTAGTGCAGTCATGAGACCCGTTTGAATGCTGTAATGCTATAAACTTCTCTACTCAGCTTCAGGGCCTTACATAACCTGTTGATTCGCTTCGCATTTAATCTCCCTGAACGATCTGCCCTGTTTAAACACAGCCTTCAGTTAAGCTGAGTGAGACTCATTTAACAAAGAGGTCATTCACTGTCCGTAGCACAGAAACAGATTAGCGTTCGCTCTCCGTTTTAAAGTAAACTAAATGAACTGGATGTGTTTATTGAATGCACTGGATCTCGTTTAGTGTGTGTGTTGTCCTGTGGGTGTGTTCACCTTGCCATTGTCTGAAAGAGCTCTGAAATGTTGAGATCACTGTTAACCTGGAAAGAAGGCTGGTTATGTAACCAGCTTTCAAAACTGTCCCAGAATTCCGCTGAGAACTCGCGCTCATCGCCCTCCCTCCTTATGTTGCACACTCACTCCGTGCCTGTTTGGCTGGAGAAAAGTAGGCCAGGATTGTCCTCTGTGATCTCTCTATTCCCCTCCTGTGCGAGCGTTCTCTCTCTCTCTCCCTCCCTCCCTTCCTCTTCACCACTCAGCTGATTACTGACTTATGTAAGGAAAGAAATGAGCAAAAGTGGGATAGGATATACGCGAAAAAACACGACATCACCATCAATAAACCGCTGCTGCTTTATTCTTAACAAGAATCAAACATTTTGTGTATAATGTTCGTGTGTTATGACATTTGACAAGAGCTGTTCTGTAATATATGAACTGTTGGGCTGTGTGACTGGGTGTGTTAATGCAGCGTCCTTGCGCTTGGGACTTTGTGAAGGCAGATGGTGTTAAATCAGGTGAGCTGAGGGAGGCACTCCAGGTTATTTCCGTGGTAATTGCTGCTTGTGTGCGTGTGTTTGTGTGTGTGTGTGTGTGTGTGTGCGCCGGGCTGCTCTGAGAGGGTTATGTAACCGCAGTGGTGTGAGTCTGTCTGGAAGTAAACAGGGTGAAAGAGAGGGAGGGACGTGAGAACTCTGCTTTGGAGCATGGCTGCACCGCTGTGTTTTTAACCCCTTACACACTGACACAGGGAACGGTATCTGCGAATTAAAGGGGTCATATCATGTGGATTCAAATCTTCCTTGATGCTTATGGGAGACACTAAGTTCAGTGTATTATGAAAGCGAATGTTTTGAGCTCGTGATCCTGTGCACTGCTAACATTTGAAACAAAATAACACTCTTGATGCAAACGCTGTTTCATATGGTATGCCACATAATTTTGCTGCCTTTTAAGATAACTAGTTTTAACCAGATTATAAGGCAGCATGTATTCTTTGTGAAAATGCAATCCCAGAATGCATTGCACCATGCCAGGTGAAATCAATGAATCCAAGATGGCGTGCGAGGCAAAATAAATGTTGATTTTAAATAAAGTTGTTTCATTCAATGCTAAAAAAAACATAAATCGTTCTGTGTTATAACTGGTTATTTGTTCAATGTTTTGTTCATTTCATTTATGCTAACACTGTTAACACTCTCACTGTCTCTCTCTCTCCTTGCAGCGGTCGTTTTTCTGCCGCCTGACGGTGGATAATAAGTCAGAGAAGTTCTTTAAGGTGTGTTACGAGCGGAGGAAGTTGGCCCAGCAGGAGATCAAAGCCACTGTGACGGTGACCACCAGTTATCTGGGCAGCAAACACAAAGACGAGGACGGCAATGAGAAGGACATCCAAACACACAAGAAAGGTCAGAGCTCAGCACCCGTGACCAGAGGCAACACAGTACAGTATGTATAATAACAAAACTATCCCAAACACGTATCCCAGACACACAAAAGCATAACAGAATAAACAGATAAAATTCAGATCTTTTATCAGACAAAGATCTGAATATATATATATATAATTTATATATATAAAACTATGCATTAGGCAAATTCTTGCTATATTTGTAATTCGTATGTAACTTCCTTGCCGCCTCAGGAAAGGATGTTGCCGTAGTAATCAAGGAAGTTCAGGAGCAGCTTTTAGAAGCTCCGGCGGCTACTAAGAAGGCCTTCAGCACTTACCGCAGGGAGGCGGATGCAGACAGACAGCTTGCTGCGGTGGAGGCGCAGACCAACGCAGGCCATAATAACCAGGATGAGAACAAGATGGGCGTGGTCATCACAATCATTCTTGAAACCATGTGACATCAACCAAAAGGGAACGATGTTTCATAGGTGGAGCCAGTGGTTACAGACTAAGAAAGCCAACTCTCTTTTTTTCAAACATGCACTGATGAATAATGAACAGTCAGACCAGTTATGTGTGTAATTAAATCAGGTCAGTTTAATTTTATGATCCTCAGATTTCCGCAGAATGTAATTAATGGAGTTCTATGGTACTTATACAGTAATTAGGAAATTATGAGGAGTTTGGTGATTTGTTTTTATAATCGTTTCCTTTCTGTGTTTGTTCAAAGAAAAGCCTCATGAATAGTATCAACAAATCAGCTTTCTCAGTATTACCCAGAAGTCATCTTGTTCTAAAATGACTTATAAATACAAACTATGTCCCTCAAATGCAGTTGACCGCTGGGCTGTTTTTTGCGGCCTTTATCCTAGAGCTTCCTTCACTGTCAGAACAACAAAAACTATAATCTGGTGAGCGAGACACTGCAGTTCCTGGACTGTATATGCGGCAGCACTACAGGTGGCTTGGGCCTGCTGGGTCTCTATATTAATGAGAAGAACGTCGCTCTGATTAACCAGACAGTGGAGAGCCTGACTGAGTACTGCCAGGGCCCGTGCCATGAAAACCAGGTGGGGTGAACCTTACACATACTCTATAGTTCTAACTTTTAAAGGGATAGTTCGCTCAAAAATGAAAATTCTTCCATCATTTCTCACCCTCATGTCATTTCAAACCTGTATGACTTTTTTTGCTTTTGAGGAACAAAAAATATATTTTGAATCTTCTGTTGTGTATTGGTAACCAAACAACAGTGGCACCCATTGACTTCCATTGTACGGACACAAAACCTGTGAGTAAATGATGAAAAACTGTTTAATGATATATATGACACACGCCATAGAAACAGACCATTGTCTATACACACCCATTCGAAGCTTTATGGAAACAATGTCTTTTTGTGTGTGTGGTGTGTATGTGTGTGTGTGTGTTGTTCTAGGCATTATCCGAGTGTTCTGACTTCATAGAGCTATAATTGGATCTATTATCATCATTGTTCTGGTTTTCTAAAAGGAAATCTTGTGTTCTTGTTTGATAACAGTGTGTCTTCTCCCGTGGTGACCGGACGGTCAGTCTGTTTCTGTGGCACACAGTTCTGTGCTCTAATCACTTAATAGCAGATTCATTTTCAATGGGGGCTGTTGTGAGCATGCTCAGTGCAGCCGTTTGGTGTCTGATGCGTGTTTGTGTGTAAGTGTTTGTGTGTAAATGTACTATTTTTATGAACGATTACAAAGACACACGGTTCAGTATATAAAATGTGTGCTTTACCTGTAAAAAGTGACATGACTAATGTATGTTCAACGTTTTCTTCATCTTTAGAATTGTAGAGCCACACATGAATGTAACGGTATCAACATCATCATTGCATCATTTCTTAAATGACATCAATCAATCTCTGGGAAAGATGAGGATGGACCTGGTGCTGGAGCTCAAGGTGCGAGAATCCATCCAGAGCATTCTGGGATATGTAGTTGTTGCTTCAGTCAGAAATAACTGCTTTGGATTGTATTACAGAACAATGCCTCAAAACTGCTGCTGGCCATCATGGAGAGCCGCCATGACAGTGAGAACGCGGAGAGGATCCTGTACAACATGAGGCCTAATGAACTGGTAAATGCAGACGGGTTAACATTTAAACTCATCTGACGGGTAGTTGAAGAGTGTTTTGAGGTACCTGACAGCCTTTGTGTGTGTGCAGTACCTGAAGTGATCAGGAAAAAGTGTTTTTAGAAACAGTTCAGGTACAATCATTGGTCAGGGTTAGGGGTTGCAAATGTGGCCCCCGAGTGGGGAACGTTTTCTTAAAGGGACTTTTTTTGGTTTGGTGTTCAGGTGGAGGTGATTAAAAAGTCCTACATGCAGGGAGAAGTCAAAGTGGAACACGACGACGATGAAGAAAGCGGTGAGGAAGATGCTGCCTCTCTCCTTAATGTGGGTCACAACATCTATATCCTGGCCCATCAGGTAACACACAGATCTAGATTTACTTCCGCTGTCCGTTCACTGTGTCAGTCTGGATTATATCACCTCTTCCCTCCCTACAGAGCAACAGTTGAGCTGTATAGATTTTCTGCCTGTTCACATAATTATCTGGGCCATGGACTTGAGGGTCAGTTATGTAAGGAGAGATTTCCGCTGAAACACTGTGTCAAACGTTCATGAATGAAATGACCAGAGAACAAAAACTGCATTAGACAAGGACAATTTGATGATGCTTTACTCAAAAAAGAAAAAAAGGAGTCATTCATTTAGTAGCACAGCAGCAGATTCTGTGGTGACCGCACACTGTACGTATTTTTCAAACAGTTTATTTGTTCATTGGCTTTGATCCAGGGTTAGTGTTGTGTTTGGCCCATTGTGAGAACTTTGGTATTTAGGTGTGTAGCTAGTACAGAGAAGCATTACATTTAGGTACATTAGGTAAAACGTTAAACAAGTGTTAAACTTTTTCGCAAAAGTAAATTATGGCATGTTTATTTTTATTTATATATATATTCCATAGATTGATGTGTATTGTGTCAGAGAACGAGTCATAATGCAACCGCAAATTTTAAATGAGACTTCCGCATTTAAAACAACATCCAACATCTGTGTAGTAATTTAAGCATTAGAGGCCACAGGCTTTATATTAGCGTAATGTTTTGGAGTCTGAGGATTAAAAAAATCATAATTTTACATAATCGTTCCTGTTTTACTGCATGCATTCACAGCTAGCCAGACACAACAAGGAGCTCCAGGCCATGCTGAAGCCAGGAGGAACGTATGGCGAGGGGGATGAAGCGCTGGAGTACTACGCCAAAAACACAAAATCAAATCGAGGTCAGTCGTGTCCATCCGTTGGCCATTTTGTCTTTTTCATCCTCAGTTTCTCAGGTGAATGGTGTATCCTAAAAAACACCTGTTACACTCTGGTAACACCCTAACAACTAAAGAAAAGACCAAGAACAACATCAAAGCTTCTCTTTTAGTATTTGCTTGTCATAACCGTGTCGTCTTAAACAGCGCATCCTTACTGTAATGTTGAAACCACCGTAACCCATCCAGACATCACATGATGTTACGTGACGTCTGTTCTATTCTCTCGCAGATTGTCCGTCTGGATCGCACGATGGAGCAGATCGTGTTTTCTGTCCCAAACATCTGCGAGTTCTTAACGCAGGAGTTAAAGCTGCGCGTGTATTACACCACAGAGCGTGACGAGCAGGGCAGCAAGATCAATGACTTCTTCTTGCGCTCTGAAGACCTCTTCAACAAGATGAACTGGCAGAAGAAGCTGCGAGGTACTTAAGAGTCAACTGGTAACACAAACTCCGTGCCTTGTGCGTGTCCACTCCCTTTCTCTCTTTCCTAGTAAGGTGCTTTACACGACCTCTCTGCTGCCCAAGCCTGCTGGGACCCATCAGGACTGGGACACACTTGATCCAGGGCGGCCCAATTTCCATGCACTGGTGCTGGGACACGTCTCACCCTGACCTTCTCAGGCCAGGGCAGTGGGGAGGAAGTGTAAACAGATGATGAAAGATAGACTAAATAAAACCTCTGTTAGAGGCTTTAAGAAGAGACCAGTATGTTTATGTGTATGGATGTGCATGCATTGGGTGGCAGGGCAGAAAGATGCATGGAGGGAATAAAACAGACACACACACACACAGACGCTTGCATCACTTCCCACTAAGAAAGAGAGTGTGAGAGAGAAATAAAACAAATGATGACAGATGTTTCATTCCTAATAAGATACAGTACATTAAAACCTCTTTTCCATCAGTGCCCTCATTCCACTGAAATGTTTGGCCGTTTGGCTGAACAATAATGTAACTTACCACATAACCTGCTCATAAACCAAACATAACACAACATGTTTTTAATTGCGACTCTCACAGCTGCATTCAATGCGACCGTCCAAAAATAATCGCAGATTTTATTTAAAAATGGCGTGTAACGGGGAGGGAGGGAAAGGGGGTGTTTTGGAAGAGTGTAAATATTCTTAAAAAGGAAGAGCACGAGGTGAACCACAAGTGTGAGATTAAAACACGCTCAATAAAGATCCCAGCAGATATACAGACAGGCTTAAGATTTGTGTCTCTGAATGGCTCAGAGATGTACAGAGCGTGTCTTTGAGTCTGCAGGGATCGAGTCCTTCATTTACAGCAGGGTGTGGATTCTGCATAGTAGAATAATATGACACCTTTCAAACTGACATGCCAAGCTTTTTATCTGGGCTCAGTCGAAGTACAAGCAATGTTTCGCTGCAGCTAACCCTGACCCAGAAGTGTGGCGTCTGTGCGTGAAAGTCCCCTCCCTCAGTTCCTCTTTCAAACAAAAACCCCCGTCAAAGTAGCCATGGTTCAGAAACTGAATCTCTAAACAGTCCTGAGAGAGTCACGGGTCAGAACAGGGGCGGCGGCTGAGGTCGGCGACGGCTCGTACGGGTTTGGACGCCGAGCAGCCCCTTTAATTTGTGTTAGTCTTCTTCTGTGGTGTTTGACTTCAAGTCGTGCATCTCAAAGAGATGAGCTGCTTCTTTATTCAGTACATGAAATGCTACTAAATTTACATTCTTGTGTTGGTTAAAAATGTAGGTATTATATACCTAAAAGGATACTGGACTCACCACAGTAAATGCCATGACAAATTGTCCTGATTTCTGATCCTGAGATTGCTCAGAATGAATGCTTGAGATCGCCATAGAAACATCCACGCAGACAGCTTCTCATTGGTTAGTTGAGGGGTGACATAATGCGCCGATCATCTAAAAAAATGAATTCAAGAAAAATTTAAATGCAAGCAGTACTACGTCCAGTTATTTAATCTGAATAATCTTAGTCTTAAATCTTAGTCTCTAGGAATTTAATCAAATCAACTTTGTATTATGCAAGTATTGCATTATGAATTTTCTTCTTTTTTTATAAAAGTGAAGCATGTAATTTTTGTCACTAGAATGTCACTAGCAAAACCAAACTGCAAAAATAATGACTGTTTTCAAACGTTTCATACACATCTCTATATTGTGTAGAATAAAGGTTTTCAAATTCACACCACTGATTAAACTAATGTTACTGTATGTGTGATGTTACTGTATGTCTAATGCTACTGCATGTCTGGTTCAGTCGGGCCTCTCAAACAGATTGCAAATGCATTTGCTGCAGTGTCGCAGAAATGACACACTTGTAATCAAAACCCTTTGGTGCTTCTACTTGGGGACAAAAAAAAATTCTCTTATACTGTGTTGGAAAACCTGAGCCCTGTGTATAGCACTTATTCACTGTTGTCCCTTATTGTAATCGAAGTTGCTTCCTGTCCTGATTTGTAAGTCGCTTTTGATTAAAGCGTCAGCTAAATGACTAAATGTAAATGTAAATGCTTGTCTGAATATAGTTAAACATAAATCTATCAGTTTTTATTTGCAGTAGATGTATGTTAATCACTGGCTGTTGTATTGGACACTTTTAGTTTTGTCATTCTAAAGTGTTAAGGATGATGTGTAGTGATTTGATTGGTTGTATGTGTTCCATTTCACACCTGCAATTGATTCGTTTTGACCTGCTGCCCCCCCAGCTCAGCCGATCCTGTACTGATGTTCCCGTAACATGTCCTTCTGGAGTAGCATCTCCTTTAACCATCCTCATGAACCTGCTGGTGGCCTTCTTCTACCCACTGGAGGGAGTGCGTAAAGGTGAGAAACAAGCATGTTCATTGGCTGATGTGAAATTCCAGTAAAATCATTTGTGTTCTTTGTTTGGTGGGATGAAACTTCTGATCAAAATTCGTCATTGACAGATGCAGTGATACTCTGTGATAATTGTTACTGTATCATCAGATTGTAATCAGAGTATTGCTGTTTTAATGCAGTCAGCAACCCAAACAGGTATTTTTTAATGTTTTAGGAACGTTCAAATCATCTTGTTTTTTAGACGTTGTATTACCGTTATTGCTTTATTAGTAGTATGTTATACTTAAGTTTCAGGTTCTCTAATCTGATTGGACAAGCTTTCAGCAAATGTAAATTACTCAGCAACACACAATTAAACTCAAAGCAGTGTCACTCACAGTCATGTGATATGGCTGAGATTATGAATCATTTACAATCATTTCCGCTATTGTTTAAAATCGTATAATTGCACTAATTAGAAAACCGGTACAACATCAACACACATTTATATTTAAAGACCTGCGTCAGCATCTCTGACCCAAAACAGTGTGTTCTGTACAAGACAGCAACTTGCCCTGCTTTACTGATGGACATAACCTGCTTTACATCAGGGCGTAACCTGGTTATTAATATAGTTCTTTTGTTCGAAATCACCCACATTACATGTCACCTGACTCCACACACACACACACACACACACATACACACACTGCTGTCCTAATCTCATAATCTTATTAAGACTCTGTACCTATCTCTCCCAACTCGTACTGATTAAAGGTGTGTTTGTATGTGTGTGTGTGTGTGTGCGTGTGTGTGTGCGTGTGTGTGTGTGTGTGTGTGTGTGTGTGTGTGTAGAGGTACATGTGGGGGAAATGTAACACCCTGAAAACATAGGCACAGATAAACACAAACTGTTGCCAGCTACTTCATTCTTACATCACAGTTTGAAACACAAGACATTTATGCAAATCTATCTGTCTGTCTTTCTTTCTGTCTCTCTGTATCTCTCTTTCATGTAAAACATTGATTGTCTAGTCTTTGTGTTGGGTATAAACTCTGAATTGTTCGGGCTGGGGTCAGGCTCTGCACGCTCTTTTGTACACATGAGTACACATGAGCGTTTGTACAAAAAGGTCCTCCAGCAGCCAAGAATCACACCGGCAACAGAATCACAGAGCTGGTCTAAATTGTGTGATTGTCACAATGTGAAAATCACACTCATAAAAGTTAATGTAAACCATATCAGAGGTGAATCTAAAGTATTACCCGTGCAGTAAAGTGTAAAACGTGATAACCTGTCTGTTTACGATAGGCTGCTAGTCTGATAATTAACAAAGAATTATAGACATGGTTCAGTAGTTAAATAAACTGTGTTTTTACAGCCCAGTCAAGGCCATAAGGAAAACACACAATGTTCTGCCTTTCATATGCCGGTTTATTTATTTATGTATTTTTTAATTCATGATCTTGTTTGTTGCATATAATAAATTGTTACATTTTGTCGTGTTTGCTAACGCATGCATCACTGTTTGTTCAAATCTGTATCCTGAAATGTTACACTTTGACACATGACTAGCTGATAACGCTACAGACAGAACCGATTTTCTCAAATCATGTGGCTTAGACAGAGCTGATTTTATCTGTCAAATATAAATATCTAGTTAGTATCACTAATACTGAGTCTGCAAACATGAGTTGACCTGTTAACATAAGTTCACAAGCGTTCCAGTGGAAACAGTCACCTCAGGAGCCCTTATAATAACACTCACCACCCCGAAATCTGACCTTGAAGGGCCCTCAGCAGAGATCAGCAGGTCCCTGTACAGTGTGTAAGGGTCAAACAAGGGGACCTGCAGAATTCCACAGAGTGTGCAGCAGCGCAGGGAGGCGGTCGCCCGCTTTAGAATGCAATCATTCAAACGCATTGAGAACTGCAGAAGTAGGTCAGTGTGTGCAGCCTCTGAATGCACAGAAACTCCTGGTCTGGCAGCTACAGAACTTTGCTGTCAAACTGTCAAATACAGCCACTTCCTCAGTGAATATGAACACGGTTCATACTGTACAAATCCAGCTCTTTTTGACTGTGAAACTGATTTTCCTTTGAAGTGCAGATCAATGGCCGTTTTTGTTTAATTTTTAAGTCTTTCAATGCCTAGTTCAGCCGGCCCCTGACCTCCTTTTCAAAGTATGTGTGTTTATACGGGTGTGGAAATGAATGCAATAAAGCTTTTCCGTCTGTAGACACACACACTGGGCTCAGTTCCGCAGGTTTCCTGGTCTCTCCCCAGCTCTGTCGGTCCAAACCGCAGCTCGGCTCGCCTCAGAGCCCGTCCCCGCTCAGAACCCGATGCTCATATGTCTCTCAGCTATGGTATTTTTAGCACTCCGCATTATGTAACGAGCACCTGTCATGTTGTCTGCTCACAAGTGGGAGAGAGAGAAAGAGAGAGAAAGTGATGTAAAGATCCTGCAAATCCAACTGACCTCATTTTTCTTGTCTGCACACATACACACACACACACACCCTCCCAAACACACAAATAATGTTCCCACTTCATTCTCTGCTGTACGCTTCATAGTTGTGGGCCTAAATCAGCACTCAATGGAGGATTTAAACAATGCCAGTGTGACTTCACACCTTCTGGGTTACGTAACGCTTTTCAAATAATCTCTGCCCTGAGGGCTAGAATGTGCCCAAACATGTCCAACAGGTGAACTGCAGGTACTGTGGGGAATCTCCTTTACATCTGACACGCAGAATCGTCTTCATCATGTGCACATATGGTCGCATGCAACTACACATCTGTTTCTCATCAAATCTGTGACACAATCACTTTCATTGTTTTGGGTTCTTCTAGTTCAGTTGTTAAAACAGGGATTGTATATAATGCTAAAACATACAATGCTTAAACATATATAAAACGTACATCACGCTTGAACGCACCGTAGGTTATCCTACAAATAAATGAATCTGCCATATGCATAAATTTGTATAATTTGTATAATTTATATGTAAATGTTTGAAAGCATCAGCAAAACAAATGTAACCTGAAAAGTGTCAGATCACAGGAAATTTCCAGCACGCATCTTTTGTGTATCGCTGATCAGAATTTAAATCTGGAGACAGAGATGAACAGATACGATCAGAAGCATAATGACAGCTGCTGTTGTGACGCTTCAGTTTGGTGGTATTTTTATCCCAGTGTTTGACTGATGTCTTACGCATGTCGGAATGTGTTTACCTCTTTCTCTGCAGGCATGCTGGAGCCACACCTCTCTGCGCTGCTGTGGGTGGCCATGTTGGTTTCGTTGGCCATCGCTATAGTTCTTCCCCAGCCTTACGGGATTGGGGCGGTCATCGCCTCCACCATCCTCCGCCTCAACTTTTCAGTGGGCCTGGAGCCCACCCTGTTCCTGCTCGAGGCCTTCAATGTGAGTGTGGGTGAATGTGAGTGTGTCGGGTCAGATGTGGTGCTGAGGGGCAGCTGAGTGTGTGTTACACTGAGGTGTGGCATGCGTCACTGGGGGATTCCACACGGCCCTCACAGCATCATGACAAAATGGACTCGGCCCACACAAAAATTCTAGTTTCTCATTGTTTGCACATGCAGGTTACTAAACCAACAGATACTTCTTTTAAATAGACTGACATTTAATACATGTAATATTACATATTAAACAAATCAGTAGTTAATAGTTTTGGTTGGTGCCTAAACGTGTGTACAACATTTTTAAAGATATGATGCAAAAATTGCAAGATTTAAAAAATTGCAGTATAAACAATAAATCGATATCACAATAACTTCTTATAATGCACAGTAAAGTTCAGAATGATTTAACACTGTATTTTTTTTTTTTTATTGTTGGTTTTCCTCCTGGTTCATAACAGATGAATGTCCTCATTGCTAAATTTAACTTGAACTAAATTGTAAGTAAAATTGTAGCACTTGGTCTCATTCATGTTTTTTATATTTTCAGGTGTGATCATGGATGTGGAGTTTTTGTATAATCTGCTGTATCTCATCATTTGTAGTTATGGAGTCTTTGTTCATGTCTTCTACAGCTTGCTCGTGAGTACACACACACACACACACACACACACAAACTGTGTACCATCTTTCACATTGTGTACCATATTTCATTTTAACTGACCTTTACCCTTGCACACTTTCACCCACATATAGTGTGTACACACACACACGCACAAACATACTCTCATGTTACTCTCTCTCTCTCTGTAGCTCTTCGATCTGATCTACAGA
>JAZGTI010005688.1:0-24927 GCA_036877585.1 Botia kubotai
CTGATCAGGATATTTCTCTGCTTTAGGTTAAGATGATGCAAAGAACCATTAATAATGTTTGTGTTTAAGAGTATAGGATTCTCTTCTTTGTGATCGTCCTATTTTTGGAAGTTGAATTAGCTGGTAGTTGAATTAGCTGACAAATGTTGTGTTTGGGTTCGAACAGCCAGCTGGAGGGTGCTCTCTCCCAGTGGACAAGTTACCAAGAGGATGTGCGTCAGTTTGTGAGCTGGATGGAGACAGTGGAAGAGACCCTAAACTCTGCAGACAAGCAATGCCCTGAGATGAGAGATAAAACCACAAACCTGGGCAAAGCCAAAGTGGGAATTGTGTTTTGATCTTTGAGCAAGTATTGTATTCCGTTTGCTTTAAACTCTTATCTTAAAATACTTCCTAAATATTTCAGTTGCTCTGTGAGGATGTTTTGAGCCACAGCAGTGTCCTGGAGGTCATCTCTGTGAAGGGCTCCAACATGGCTGAGCACTACGTCACCCAGCTGGAGATCCAGGACCTACAGGAGCGTTACAGCATTGTCAAAGATAAAGCTCAGGTATTACCCACAATGCCCTTATTGGGTAGCCTTTACAGACACTGTTTCTTAATATAAGGAGGCTCATCTTGTTCCCTCTCAGTGTGCTGTAGCTAAAGCTGAGGAGCTGGTGTCGGCCCACCAGGAGTATCAGAGGAGCCTGCATGAGTTTAAGGACTGGCTGGACCAACAGCAGGAGAGACTGAGCTGTTACACACAGCTGGAGGGCGACGTGGAGACCCTAGAAGAAACACTACGAAAACTACAAGTCAGAGGACTTTCATTACTTGCATGGGAAACTGAACAGCTACTAATCGAACTACATTACGTGGGAATTGAATGTGTAACATCTTGATCTGTCTGCAGGAGCTTCAGGTGCACTGTACAGAGGGACAGGCTCTGCTCAACACGCTGCTGGTGACCCGAGAGCAGGTGATTCCCTGGGGAACTCCACAGTTAGAGGACAGATGTCTGGAGACGGTCCAGCAGGACTGGGCCTTGTATCAGGCCCGGCTGGCTGAAACACGATCGCAACTCAACAGCGCTCTGGCCAAACTCCGGCAAATTGAGCAGAAGTTTCAGCGGCTGGACAACTGGCTGAAAGTAATGGAGAGTAAAGGACAGTTGCGCTCTGGGCGGCGCTCAGACAGAGCAACAAAAGAGGCTCAGCTGCACCTGCTGAAGGTCAGTGAAGGCCTCACAGATGAGGTGTTAGTAGAAGATATGGGTTGCCAACACAGAGTAGAGCAGCCTAGAGCAGCGTGATTAAAACATCTCGTTTAATCCCTGAATTTCATATGAAGCAGCGTGAAGCACCTAATACATACAAATGTTACAGTTGTCATGGAAACGGTGATTATACTGCTGTTCTGTTTGCACAGGGCTGGCATGAGGAGGTGCTGGTTTATCAGGAGGAGATTGAGGGTCTCAGTGTTCTAGCACAACAGGTGTTAGAAGAGACGGCCATCAGCAGCAGAGTCAGCACAAGAGCTACACAGATAACCTCACGTTATCACACCCTACTGCTACACCTGCTGGTACAGTAACACACACACACACACACACACACACACACACACATAGACAGACTCACACCTATTCTCTATATCTACTGCTTTTTGCAACTGTTGTGCAGGACACAATGAAACAGCTGAAGGAGGAAGTGTCCTGTATTGAGGAATCTCAGAGTGTCTTCAGCACCTTCTCTGATTGGCTGAACACAGCTCAAAAGAATCTCAGCAGTGTGACCACCACAACTATTGACGTGGTTGATCGTGTTGCACTGGAGAAGAAGATGAAAAGACTAGAGGTATGACATCACTATATAATAATAATGAGAATCTGGAAATAACAGTCTTTGGTCAGCTAAACTTAAGCAGCTTCAACTTGATCTAGCAGAAATACATCCACATGCAAATGTGTCCATATCTGAACTTCTGAACTATCTAAACCATATCTTAGGCTCTCCAAGGTGACATGGAGCTGGGCCACACCTTCCTGAAGACTATGCGAGAGAAGACCGATCGTGCCATGATGTTCCTGGAGGAACCAGAAGGAGAGCAGCTAAAGGAGGAAGTTAATGCCCAACTCTCTCAGCTGGAGAGTCTGATTAGAGCTCTGCGCTCAGAACTCAGCACCACTGAGAAATCCATTCAGCTCTCCAAAGACTTCCTAGACAAATATAAAGCCCAAAGTCAGTGGATTACAGAGACCAAGTCTCTTCTCGCTTCACCTGTGGAGCCAAAGGCTGAACTTTACCAAAAGAAAGCCCAGTTAGCCAAATATAAGGTGCACAATACCCAGATATTTCAGCATTGTACTTCAAACGTGTCCTGTTCACAGTACATTGTTTAGGAAAAGCATGTGATGTTTTTACATTTGCTTCAGTTTCAGAGAGCCAGTGCATGTAAACTTTCACAAGAATATCTCTCTGTGTGTTTATCTGTAGACAATCCAGCGAAACATACAATCTCACGATTCATCGGTCAGATCTGTTATTGAGAAAGGAGAAGCTCTTCTCGAAACGATCCGGGACCCGTCTATCAGCGAGAACATCAGCAAGCTGAAGATCGACTATCAGGACCTGTGCCATGATGCTAATGTACTGTCATGCACTATCATGCTTATGTTGAGATCCAAGAACATTCCGTACATTAGCTGGTCTAATTTTGCTGTGTTGATTGTAGGTCCATGTGCAGAGTTTGACGGAGAACGTCAAAGAGCATGAGGACTACAACAGTGAACTTCAGGAGGTGGAGAAATGGCTGCTGCAGATGTCTAGCCGGTTGGTCACGTCTGACTCCATGCAAAGCGGCAATCTAGAGACGGCCACGCAACAACTAGCCAGACACAAGGTGTGTGTACTGTAACAACATATGAGTTCAGACCAATTACAGCTTTCACATGTCCAATAAGAACAGGAAATGTGATCACCTGATGTCTGCTCAGGCTATAATGGAGGAGATTGCTGGCTTTGAGGAGCGTTTGACGAGTCTGAAGGAGAAAGGTGATCATCTTGTCAGTAGCTGCCAGGAGCAAATCCAAGCCAAGATCAGTCAACAGATTCAGCAGCACCAGCAGGGAACCAGAGACAGTTATTCAGCCATCTGCAGCACAGCTCAGCGGGTGACAGTTACTGCCAATGAAACATCCTATTATCAGACGTGACGTTTACACTGAGCTTTAATGTTGATTGTTGGGTTTATCAGGTTTATCAGAGTCTGGATCGAGAGCTCCAGAAGCATGTGAGCCATCAGGACACCCTGCAGCAGTGTCAGACATGGCTGTCCAGTGTTAAAGATGAGGTCCAGATACATGCACAAACTCCACATGGTCTCCAGGAAGCTCTGAAACAGGTGGCTGTCACAGAGCTGTAGAGCAGATTCTGGCCATTCAGTGCTAACCAATACTAAAGTAAACAGAGTAAACGTCTTTCGGTGTATCCTGCAGTTTGGACACTAAAGCCTGTGCAATTTAAATTGTGTTAAAATGTCTAAGGTATACTTAAGAAATTGTGACTGTGAAGATCTCTGTCATTTAAAATAGTTTTTCGGTGCTTAATCTTAAAAAAATAAAATACATCTCTTTCAATGTTTCGATTTTTCATTTATATGAAAAGTGTAATTGTTAATATTCTTTAAAATGGCTAATGTTTCAAGTATGAGTTTTTTAAAGATTTATGTTGTTGATGTCACAGATGAAGCACTTCAGAGCTCTGCAGGAGCAAGCCAGCACATATCTGGACCTGGTGTGTTCAGTGTGCGACTTATCTGACGAGACTGTGAGAGGAACAGCTGCCAAAATACAGCAAACTAAAACCACGGTAACCACAGATCCTCTTCTGTCCTGGACCAGCACATTCAATTTTGTTTGTACATTATAGACCACAATACAGAATGACATTCTGGAAGTTTATGATGAGCATGTTCCCTCTCCAGATTGAGGAGAAGATGGGCACTTCTCAAGAGCTGTCAGACAGCTGGAGGGAGATTAAGGAACAGAAGCAGGAGCTGTCAATACTGTTCCAGGATATGGAGCAGCAGTTACACAGTCTCTCCAGAAGACCTGCTGAACTGGAGCCCAAGATTGCTCAGAACATGCTGGATCAAGCCAAAGTATTGCTTTTCTTCATATATATGACACATGCTGTTTTAAATGTATTTCACAGACACATCTTCTGCTTTTGTTCTGTTACTTTAGAGTATTATGCACACTGACAATATTTCAGATTTACAACATTAACACACACATAAATTATCTGTACACTTAAATTAATGTCATGTATTTCTGAAAGGAAATATAGTACATTTTTATTCCATGCCACTTCCTTTGTTTCATTCTTCTTGTTTTTCTCTTGTGTTTTTCTTCTGTGCTTGTGCCTTCTGCAGGAATTTGGCGAGCAGCTTCAAAGCAGACAGAACACCCTGACAAAGATGACAGAGCTTGTGAGTAAACTGACAGAAGGGAAAGAGTCTCCTGAGCACTCAGAGATCAGTCGACTGAGTCACGCGTGGCTGGAACTGTGTCATGAGGCCAACAAACTGCAAACTCAAAGAGAGGAAGACCTGCAGAGGACAAAAGAGTATCACGACTGCATCACTGCCATGGAAGCCCTGTTTGAGCAGGTGTCCAAGGAATGGGACAGTCTGGCCAGGTAGAGCCACTGAGCGAGATTTAATGTACTGCTTAACTTACAGACTTATACCTGTATGTATCCTGTGTTGTATGTGAGGCAGCTGTTTATGTAAGCAGTAGACAAGGTAGCTCACTAGGTTCTGGACAGCCATTGAAATTTTGGTCTTTTCTATCTTTTTAATCCGCAGTTTTTATAAATTTAAATGTATTTAATCTGATGTTATCTTGTTTATATCTTGCAGAACTGATGCTGAGAGCTCTTCAGATCATTTGGAAGCTCTTCGGAAACTCTCGGTTGTTTTGAAAGAAAAGAAAAGCACCCTTGAGAACCTCAAGGACCAGAAGCAGAAGGTCATGTACCACCTGAACCTGGATGACAAAGAGTTGGTAAAAGAGCAGATTGGCCATTTCGAGCAGCGATGGGCCCATCTAGAGAGCCTCATTGAGAGGAAGATCCAAGACTCTATTCTGACTCTTGAAGACATGGGTCAAGTTGAGGCCCGTTTGAGGGAGGCACGTGAATGGGCCGAGGAACAGCAGCCTGCCCTCTCTGAAGCTATGAAGATGAGTCCTCCACCAGAACTGGCACAGAGTTTCCTCTTTGACCATCTGAGCATATGCAGTGAGCTGGAAGCCAAACAGCTTCTCTTGGCTCAGGCTATGAGTGATGCAGACCGAGTTTTAACACATCTGGGGTTAAATGAAAGGCAGAGATTGCAACAGTTGATCTCAGACACTCAAGCAGAGGTGGAGTCCTTAAGCGACAAAGTGGCTCAGCGCAGAAAACATTTAAGTAAAGCCTTCACCGAAAGGACCCAGTTTCTGCTGGCTGTGAGTCAAGCGATCACATGGGTCCAACAGAATGAGAAAAAAGCACAAGCTGATGAGTACATGGCCCTACTGCCTGATGACCTGTCTAAACAGGTGAGAACCTGCAGGAACATCCAGAGCAGCCTGAGAGCCTACCAGAGTGAACTGACCTCACTGTGGTCCCAGGGCAGAGATCTGATGAAAGATGCCACAGAAGAAGAGAAAACAGAAATGTTAAACAAACTCCAGGAGCTGCAGAACATCTTTGAAGTTGCCCTTCAGAGATGTAGCCAAAGGCTTCAAGAACTGGAAAAAGTTCTGGTGATCAGAAAATACTTCAAAGCAGATCTGGAGAAAATATGTCAGTGGTTAAAACAAGCAGACATTGTTACGTTTCCAGAGATAAACCTAATGAATGGAGATACAGAATTAAGCTCACAGCTTGTAAAATACCAACATATACTGGACCAAGCAACAGAACATGAGAATCTCCTGCTAACTGTGCAAAGAACAGGTCAGGAAATACTTCCCACTCTGAATGAAGTGGACCATTGTTACTTAGATGAAAAATTAATTGCTCTTCCCCAACAGTACAATAATATATTAGCACTAGCCAAAGAGAAACAAGAGAAAATACAACAGGCCATTCTTGCCCGACAAGAGTACGCTTCCTTTATTGACGTGACTCACAAAGCACTAAAAGAACTTGAGGAGCAGTTCCATAACTTGGGAATGCAGACCATTGGTCTTAAGACAGAAGAAATTGTCAGTCTACAGGCAGATTATAAAGCACTCCTGGAGGAGCTGACCAACCTTGGGCAAGCTGTTAGTGAGCTTAACCAGAAAAAAGAGGGTTTCCGTAGCACAGGTCAACCATGGAGGCCTGAAGAAATGACCCAGCTGGTCAGCCTTTATAACGGACTCAAAAGATTGATAGAACAGAGGGTGGAACATCTTGATGATACTCTGGAATCATTTGAAGACCATCAAGCCATGGCCATGCAGGTTGACTCAGAGCTGAAGGCCACCAAAGAGCAATTGGTCAAAGTCAATGCAGAGACGCAGTCAGCTGAGGAGCGATTAAAGAACTATCATGCCCTGGCTGCTAGCCTTCAAGGTGCCAGCTCTCATCTCACCCGACTCATGGAGCAGATGGATAACCTGGTATCTCACATGGACCAAGCAGCCCATGATGCCTCCAAGCAACGGGTGACTTCCTGGCAGGATGAGCTGCAGTCCTTACAGACGGCAGTTGGAGAACTGATTGTGGAGTGTGAGAACAGGTTTGTGCAAAGCAAAGACTTTGAAACTGAAGTCAACCGGACCTTAACTTGGCTGCAGCAGATTAAGGATGAACTTGGTTCTGCAGTGGTGATAGATGTCAAGGTTGAAAAGGTACAGGAGGAAATTAGGAAGCAGCAGATCATGCAGGAGGAAGTTCACTCAAGACTGAGGATAGTAGCAGCTCTGAGCACCAGAGAGAAGCAGAAGTACACCAGTGCTAATGAGCTCGTCCCTCCTCACGTGGACTCGAGTTTACAAGAAATGGCCAAACTGGAGGCCGATGTTCAACGAGCCCTCAGCTCCAAACAGGCAAGTTCTAATACAATATGGACTATCTATGTTAAAGCTGTCACATGGAATTAAATACTTAAAATATCCTCAGAAGACCAGCACAGATGCTGTCCATCATATATTGTTGATGATGATATATGTGGATACTGGTAACCAGTAGGAGATAATGTCTATTCACTTTTATTTGTATAGCTGTAAACAGTATTTACAGAAATACAATTTTATGATTTTAAGTTGCTCAGTAAACAAGCAAAAAGCAACTGTGCCAAAATGCTGGTGTCCCCACCAGATTTCTTAACTAGTCTAACCAGCAAGAATTCATTAATCAATCGGTTCTGGTGTAAACTTGTCTGCTTTGCATGAAAATGTCAATGTGTAGGACATTTCTCTTGTAGATTACGCTAGAGCAGGCGCTTGCCTTGTGTCAGAAATATCACTCCAGAATGCAGGCAGCATGCGAGTGGTTGGAGGATGCTGTGGGCTTCTTGCAGCAGGCCAGTCTTGGAGTGGATGTGGAAAACTATGAAGAATGCCTGAGGCAGCAGGAAGACATCATGGCCACTGAGCAGGAGTTCCTGGATGTTCTTCAGGAGCTGGAATCTCTTCCTCCTCAACTGGAAAGCCTGGTCAACCCTACAGCCAAAGAGCAGGTTCGACTTAGTGTGGAGTCTGCACAGCAGAGAGGAGTGGAGGTCAGAGACCAGCTACAATGTCATCAAGACATCCTAAACAGGTACAGTTCAGTACAGAGTGTGTCCCCACTGGGCTTCTTTTTGTTTGTCAAAAGCAAGACTTATTAACTTGGTCTGCCAGCTTCAACAACCACGTTTGCTGGTCTACCAGCATGGCCTGGAACAACATTTGAGATTTGTTTAGTTTTTTCACCTGTGTTATAGTCTGTTCTTGGCCTTAATTATTATTACACTTATAATGTTCCCCTTCCAGCTGTGTTGTCCAGTGGAGCACATATCAGGATGCCAGGCAGACAGTCATTGAGCTAATGAATGAGGCAGAGAAGAAACTCACAGAGTTTTCCACAGCCAAAGCTGCAACCAGCCAGGAAGCTGAGGAGAAACTCAGGAGTCATAAGGTGAGGTGTAGAATTTACTCTCTGTTCACAAAATAAACAATCTACCATTTTTAATGCTTGACATACTCAGAAATCATGTGACAAAGTCATTTCAAAGTGTCTTTGTCTTTGTCCTGCAGTCGCTGGTTTCCATGGTGAACAGTTTCCAGGAAAAGCTGACTGGTTTGGAGGAACAAGCGTCGCAGTTGGAGCAGATTGGCAGTGACGCGAGTAAAGCCACTATAAGTCGATCCATGACCACAGTGTGGCAGCGCTGGACCAGATTACGCAGTGTAGCACGAGGCCAGGAGAGAGTGTTGGAGGATACAGCCTGTGAATGGAGGACGTTTAGAGAGAAGGTGCTGTTTCTCTGTAATTGTTATAACATTATGATTCAATACAGTGAGTTTGATTTGAATGTTATGAAAAGTTCATGACACACAGAACTATACAGTTTACCAAACAAAGCAGGTGCTACAACTGTTACCCTTTTGGCACTGTGTTGTTTAGATGATTAAGTTGAGGGCTGTTGCTGAAGAACTTAAGAACCGTGTGCCTGAATGCACTGCTGAGAAAGCCTCCAAAGCAACATTGCAGTCACATCTGGACCAGTATGAGCTGGTCAGTCAGGATCTGGAGAGGGAGATGTCTTCTCTGACTCTCCTACGACAGTATGCACTGAGCCTGCTGCACGACGTGGAGGTGTCCGTGCCAACGGCCGATCACGATCAGCTGCCAAGTCTGAAGGAGATCAAAGCTGTCCAAGATCAGCTGGAGAGGTACTTAACCTTTCTCCTAACCAGTGTCTGTTAGTGTATATGTGTAGTATTTTACCATTTCTATGATTACAATCATAGAAAGCTCCAGTTTCTATGAGTGTCTGAGTGCTAAGCAGTTTAATCCCCTCCTGTAGTCTTCTGCAGAAGGCCAAGACAGGGAAGAATGGAGTACAGCAGGAGCTGATGGACAGGGAGGGTGTGGAGAGAGAGTTGAGTCTGGTAAAGAGCTGGATCCACGACTCCAGAGAGCTCCTCCTGAACCCCACATCTGATCTGGACATTCTAACACAAGAAATGGAGGTCAGTTTTCCTATTGCTGCGTTAAACAGTAGCTCTGTTGGAATGGAATGGTAGCATGCAGCGTACTGTGTAATGTAAAGTTTATAGCATTTTTGGTTAAAATGATCAAAAATCAGTTATTGAGCAAGTACATAACAGATCAGGGTTTGTCTCTTTAGCTTACCCTGACAGTGTTTATAATAATGGTTTATAATTTGAACTGTCGGGTTCCATTTCATGGTAAATGTCAGTTTGATGTCAAATAATGGAGAGATGGCGATAGAGTGCAAACGTACAGATTGCTGTGTTTTTAAAAAAGCAGTTACAATGCAACACTTTTAAGCCGTAGTATGCTGTGTTGTTGTCACATGACCTCTATATTAATTGGATTATCCGTGTGCAGGTTATGCATGGAGAACTGATCATTCATCGTCAGAACGTGGACAAACTTGCAGAACAGCAGCAGAGTAAATATTTAGATCTGTACACCATACTGCCCTCAGAGATCTCCATGCAGCTGGCTGAAGTGTCTTTGGCACTGGGATCCATTGAGGACCAGGTACATATTTACTGGTATATATTTACTATAGGTAAAAGAGCCCTCAAACCTGTGGCTGTGAGCAGTACACTAGAACCCAGGTCACTTCAGCAAAACAACCTTAAACAAAGATGTGCAACAAGCTGCTGAAATAAAGTCCAATGACTCTGGCTGTATGATAATAAATATTCTCGACTCATATTGAATTAAACTGTTAACATATTCATCCAGTAATAAAAACAAATGTTTACTGGACATTTTAGAAGTGTAATTTATATAAATGTAAATTGTAAAGTGTTGATTTTTTTAACATCTTTTCTTAAGGTCCAAGCCAAAGAGAGGGACATCCAAAAGTCCAGAGTTATCAAAGAGGAGTTCAGCTCCAGAATCCACGATGTGTCTGAAAAGATGAAGAACATGTCTTCAGCTCTGAAGGAACGAGCCACTGACATCGATCAGGCTAAAGATGAAGCCAGAGTATGTGTTGCATGCCAATAAACCCTCATTCAATAACGTTGTGTTCTTGTATATTTGTATAAAGTACATTTACAGAGGCAACCGTTAACCTCTGTCTGGTTCCAGAATCTCTGTGATGAGCTGGATGTCTGTGGGAGAACATTAGCTGAGCTGGATGCCGCGGTGCAGGACTTCGGTCGTCGTAACCCTCTGATAGCCAGACAGCTGGCTGATGCCATCACCAAATTACGAGAGATTCATCTCCACACACTTCGTCTGGCAGAGTATAAGACTATATGGCTGAAGAAAGTAAGAAGACAAAAAGTTTTTCCCACGGAGCATTGTATGTGATGTTACATTGATATGTGTCATCTTTTCTCCAGGCTGAAGCCCATCTAGATGAATACAATGAGATGTTTGAGTTCATTGTGAAGTGGACAGACAAAGCCAGGAGTCTGGAGAAAGCCAACATCATCTGGAATTCTTCATCTCACCTGCAGGAGCAGATCAGAATGTATCAGGTCAACCATATTTTTATAACAGAGATTGACCAACAATAATGGAGAATGACCACGTGTCTGTCTCTAGATCTAGTGTCAAACGAGGGTTTACACATGACGCAAGAGTTTTGTAGAATGAGGTTTATCATCTAGACACAACTGAGATAGACATCTTGCAGTCACCATCTTGAAAAGTAAAGATCAAGTTCATTTAGATGCAACTCTAACTTTAATAAGGTGGTGTAATGTTTGCACTGTTATCTACCTTTAGTCTGTTCTGCGTGAGTCTCAAGAGCTTCATGGTGACCTGGAGGCCATGCAGGAGAAGGTGGAGATCCTCTCTGAGACCCTGCAGGTGGAGGCCATGGGGCAGCAGGTGTCAGAACTGAGTCGTCACACTGAGGAACTGGAGCAGAACATCAAAGTTCGACTACAGAGTCTACAGGATGCAGCAAAGGTCAGGGCACTTTAGACCTCCAGCATTATGTTCTTCTCCTCGAGATGTTTGGTGTTTTATTTTTTGTCTGGCTTTTGCTGTGCAGGATATGGAGAGGTTGGAGAGTGAAGTGAAGACCCTCAATGTGTCTCTAGAGCAGGTTCAGGCCACACTCACATCTCCAGAACTGGCCCGACTGAGCCTTAAAGAACAACTGACCCAGAGACAGGTAACATGATTTTCATGATCCTTCCTGTTCTGACATTTTAAGACACCTTCCAAAAACAGAATATAGGGTAATATATAGTGATCATTATATATTTAAGACTATGACAGTACAGCATACTTGAGTGCATTATAGACATGAACTGCTGGAGCTTTGGCTTAGTGGTTAGCATATGTGCCTCAACATATTGAGCTGTGGAGCTCATATGGATGATGCAAGTTCAAGTCCGGCAATTTTTAAGCAAAGAAACAGGGAACCAGTCACATTGTTTTACGATAAAGATCTTTGTTATTTTGCAGCGTTTGCTGTTGGACATGGAGAACTTCAAGCAGCAGGTGGAGGCTGTGCAGGAGTGTCAGAGTGCTCTCAGGGTTCCTGAGGAGGTGGTGAACAGTCTGTCCATCTGTCGCACAGCCCTCTGTCTGCAGCAAGAGGCCAGTCAACTGCAGCACACTGCCATCCAGCAATGCAACATCCTGCAGGTAGGGGGAGCTAAAGCACGGGCTGGCACCTGCTCAACACCTTCATGTTCTCAGCTTAAAGTTTAGGGTGTAACAATTAGAAATAGTTCAATTTGAAAACAGTTACAGTTGAGTTGGAAGTTACCATCATGACATCAAAGCAAACGTGTGTGTGTGTGTCAGGAGGCAGTGGTGCAGTATGAGCAGTATGAACAGGAAGTAAAGAACCTGCAGGTCATGATTGAAGAGGCCCATCGGGTCATTCAGAACCAACCTGTGAACACCAGCAACATCCAGGAGCTGCAGGCTCAAATTCACCATCATGAGGTCAAACACTTTCATCTAATCGTGTTTGTAACAGTTGACCCGGCCAAAACATTTTGAGTAAATATTGCATAGAAGTTTGATTTGATCAATTTGCTGTATATTGTATCTGTTGAAAAACCCATATCAGATGATCACGAGTACTTGTATTATCCTAACAGGAACTAGCCCAGAAGATCAAGGGCTATCAGGAGCAGATTGCATCCCTGAACTGCAAGTGTAAGATGCTGACGGTGAAAGCCAAACACGCCACCACTCTACTGACTGTGAGTGAAACTGAAGGTTTAACTGGGAGTGGAGAGGAACTGGACGGTGATGGTGATGGTGCTAAAAGAAAACAGAGCCAGTCACAAACTTCTGTGGGTTCGGTATGTAACACAGCTTTACCCTGAATGTGTGTGTGCTTGTTCTTTTATTTAAAAGAACTTCTCTGGTCGCATGTCACAGATCTGATTAACTCATATCTTCACCACTCTCTCTCTCTCTGATGATGTCAGATGTCGTCCGGCCGCTGTCAGTCTCTCCTGTCTCCTGTAACAGAGGAGTCCAGTGAGGAGATCAGTGGCAGTGACATCTGCTCTCCTGACTGCTCTCCATCTCCCTCCATCACTAACACTGAAGCAACTGTTAACAAGGTATAACCAGTAATCCAAACCAGTTTCCAGCCTGTCTTTACCATCTGCCTTCTCATTTACCATTTTAACAAAGATCTCTATCTAACAAAGTAACCCATCCTTAACTCAAAGAAAATGAATCAATTTCCTAATCAAAGCCTGCATAACCTTCAGGACAACAGTGCGGTAATCCAAATACAAATGAATGGAAAAGTTCACCTCAAAATTAAAAGTTCGGTCATTAGTTACTGGTCCTCATGTGATGTGAGGTTCTTTATTGGATGAAGAATGCTCTTCACCATATAATGAAAGTGGATGAGTCCATATAATTCCAAATTCCAAGTATTCTGGAGACAGTTATAGTTGTGTGAGAAACAGACTTAAAGGTACGTTAAACAATTTCTGAGAAATGCTGTTGAACCAAACCAAACTATTTTGTGAATATTTGCTAGATGTGTTTGAAGACGGTCCTGACTGTGTGTATAGGAGAAAAACAAAGTAGATCAGACCGATCACCATAAAACTCTTACAACCAATCAGCAATTGGGTCATGTCCACCAGCCTGAGGGTGGAGCAGTGAAGGGAGGGGTGTGTTTGATTGGGTGTCAATTTCATATAGATGTCAAATTGCACCTATAAAATCACAGATTTTGTGACAGTGACTTCTATAGGATGAACTATTTTTCCACACTATGACACGGGTTATTAGGTTGGATTTTTACATTAATATTTATTGCACATCATCATCTTGTTGGCTTGTTGTCAATGTAGACGGGCCGGGCTGCTCTCAGCAGAGCTCCAGTCCAGGAGCTGTACAATCCCACGCTGGAGTCTGTAGCCAACTTAGATGATCTCCAGCGCTCATGGGAGACCCTGAAAAATGTGGTACGAGACTTTAGATGCAAAAGTTTCTACATACCTTTAACCTTTGACATGTGGGCTTAGGTTGCCTTTGTGTTTGACAGATCAGTGAAAAGCAGAAGTCTCTCTATGAGGCTCTGGAGAAGCAGAAGTGCTATCAGGGATCTCTGCAGTCCATCTCTGTCAAAATGGAGTCCATCGAGGTGCTTTTAAACGAGCCGCCTACACACGATTTGAGTCCTGACAGACAGATGATCCTGCATCAGGTGAGCAAAGTACATATTATAGTAAAGCATTTTTCTCCAGCGTTAGCAAAAACAAATACTCACTGATGGAGACTTACTGATGTGATGCGTGTCCAGAATCAGATGGAGGAAATTGCCAGACTCCAGGATAATATAGATGAGCTTCAGTCCAGCTTCACAGAGGAGCTCATTTCTGCTGCTGTGGACTCTGACTCAGTCAATCAGTTGGCCATGCAGTCCACACTCACTGTGCTGGCGGAGAGAATGGCCACCATCCACATGAAGGCTTCTGGAAAGCAACAGCTGCTAGAGGTAAGGCTGGAAGACGATAATGATGATGATTATCATAATGATCATGTCATTTTAATTCAAAAATATTCATGGATTTTACTTGTAGGAGAAACTGAGTGACCGAATGGAGAAGCAGCAGCAAGCGCAGGATTTGCAGCGTTACCAGAACCAGGCAGATCAGCTGGACCAATGGCTGCAGAGCACTCGTAGTGACCTCACTTTCTGTTCCCAGGACTCAAACGTGAATGAGCAACTGCAATACTGCCAGGTTAGAGCGCCCCCTACAGATCACTAAAACGTTGTAATTTACTACTAATTGTAATTTATTTACAAACTGATCTACAATAAAAGGTTTTAAAGGTTTTGTGGCTTTAAATGAACAACTTTTAGCTCATTTCTCTGGAAACTTTGTCCACAGTAAACAGCATTAGAAGGCCTATGAGAGATCACATGGCTTGTTTCCTAAGCGTCTGTGTCATGAACTGTAATCAGATTATGCAAATGCCTCAGTGTAAGTGGCATAAGGATATTAATAGATTCCTGTAAGTGGATTGGTTTTCATAGGAAAGATGCCCCACCCCTATTGCATATTCATGAGGAGAATGCTGGGATATTGTGAGTGAGGGGGCGGGGCTTTGTCTGCCTTCAAGGGAAATGTACAAGCTAAAATATGTCCTGCTAAGAAGCACTTTGCATTTTTAATTGGGTGTGACTGTATTTTCAGAACGCTTCAGGTGGATATTAAACATAGAAAAGGAAACTGTAATTTCATCTATTGCTGTTGCTATCCTGAAGAGTGCATGTTTACTGGGAGCATGGCACGTGAGGGATTATGGATAATGTACAGTGCTGTATGTGACGGAAGTGCATTGGGGTGAGAACAGAGCCGTGTGGAGCTCCAGAAGCATGTTTGAGCTGGCCTCTCTTCTGCTCCTCCTGCAGAACATGCTGCTGGAGATCGAGGAGAAGGTGCTGGCTCTGTCAGAGCTGTCCAGACACAGCGAGACTCTTCTGCTGGAGGGACGGCCGGAGAACAGGCAGGACGCGGAGCAGCTCACCAGAAAACTGCGCACACTGAAGGGCAGCCTGCTGGAGCTGCAGAGGATGCTGCAGGACAAACAGATCAACATCCAGGTGAGACGTTACCTCTGAGTCCATCTTAGAAACTTACACATCATGTTGCCATGATGTGCCGGAAAAATATTTGCACTTAAAATGACCCTGCGATGAAAGTAATGATAGCACACTGCAGTGACACTGTAGGATCAGATGCTCGTAATGTGGCACTTCAGTATATTACCAACTCTTCATCTTCATGTTCACCATCTCTATGCTAACAGAGTATCATGCTGCTGTTTTATACATGTCATGAAATCTAGACTGGTTATTTGATCTGGATTCTGAAGGTTTTGTCTTGTATTTGTTGTTTTGCAAATTTATCTCATTTTTTCTGCAGGCAACTTTAATATGGGAGGAGCTTAAAGGCTCTCAAAGATCACGCGTAATAATATAAACATTATTTTCTGCTTTTGTTGCTTACATTTCACATAATTACATAATAATTCACATAATAAGATAATTTTTCAGTGCTGGGGGCAAAACAGCTTCATGCATGACTTTTCCCACAAATACTTTTGTGCAGAATATAAAAATGATTATTGTTGAGTCGTCATAAATTGTTGGTTGTATGATCATAGATTCAGTTCTAATAATCTGCTTGAATTACTGTTTAAACACACACGTGTTACTGTGAAGACTGCTCATTTTTATTCTCTGTACTGCAGGATTCTCTCCGAGAGCCTTCAGACTCCAGTGAATCAGACTCCAGTCGTTCTCAGAGTCCAAACATGCAGGACTGGCTTGCCCAGGCCCGGTCCACACGCAGCCTGCAGCAGCAGGACAGTCTGCAGAAACAGAAGGTTCTTTTACCTCTAGAAGTGAACAGAAATCTCACAACACACTGCAGTATGGAAGAATACATTTGGATAATCTTGATATGGCAAATATAAATACATTTAAATAGACTTGTGGCTTGTTGGCCAAACATTAGAGGTGGTAACCCAAAGGTTGTAGGTTTAAACCCATAAAGAGAGGATGTCTGAACTTTAACCTTTGTGCTGCAGAGCATGGATTTCTTCTCGTTGATCAGTAATAATGTTTATAATATGTCTCTGTGCTGAATCAGGAACTTGAAGAGCAGCTTGCAGAACAGAAGAGATTGTTGAAATCTGTAGCCAGTCGTGGAGAGGAGATTCTGACCCAGCAGACCTCACCCGTCAGTGCCAGGTATAAGGAGCATGTTTAGCATTTCTCCTTAATGCACCATGAAGCTCCATCTCCTGTAACATCAGCTGGTCTTTTAACATCACCCTTCACATGTCTGCAGTGCGACTGAGGTCCTCTCCCCTGAGCTGGAGATGATGGGAGACAGTCAGGCGGTAAAGAAGCAGAGGATGAGGAGATGGCAGAGTCTGAAGAAAGATCTGAGCACCAAACTCCAGCTGCTCATGAACACACTGGAGCAGGACAGTAAACAGCCGGTACTCTGTGAATCATAAACATCTCCATTAACTTCTGCTTTCAACAGCAGAAATTTATTGTTGTACTTTTAATTTCCTGCAGTGATTAATGAAGTATAAATATTTAGAGCTCAAAAAACATTTATTCTAACATTTGACCTTTAATGTACATAATTATTGAATCATAATCAGCACTGGTGTTGTTAACTGACAGAATGTCTGTATACACTGGCAGGTTTACTCCAGAAGTGTGTGTGTGAAGACCACAGCTCCAGTTTACAAGAGAGAAGCTCAGACACAGGACAGCACCACGCTGATGTCCCTGCACAGTGAATTCAGTCGGACAGCACAGGAAATGACTCCTCAGGTAAACACCCCATTATACAGAACACACTGTTCTGACCTCTTGTGACTGTTTGGGGGTTTGGCAGTGTAAACAGTGCATGTTGGCTTCTTTAGGCTACAGAAAGAGATGTCTTTCAGATGGAGCAGCAGCTTTATATGACAGTCACAGCCACCTCCTCTTGGGTGGATGATGTGGAGAACACCATGTTTTCAGGACCTGCGTTGCTGACAGACAGCGCTGAGACACAGCTCTCTAACCACGAGGTCTGAATATCAAGCTGATAGCTGATAACTGTTTCCTGATGAAGCATGTGTTGATACAAATGTAATTAGTCAGATTCTTACCCCACAGAGGTTAGGAAAGGAGGTGGCAGAGGTCACCCGAGAGGTCAGCTGCAGTCAGGGGGTGCTCGGGGGTGTTGCGGGTCTGTCTGAAGAGGAGCAGGTCCTGATGAAGGACACCATCACCTGCCTGACGCGACGGCTGGGAGCGCTGGACTCAGCCCTGGAGCGCCGCTGCGGCACCATGAGGAGCAAAATGCGCGAGCTCACAGCATTCCAGGTGGGAATCAGGAGTGTTGGTTTGGTGATGCGTTGCTGCTGGGCATCATTGCAACATTACATCACTTCCTGTTTGTCTTTCAGTCAGAGCTTCAGAATCTGTTCACTGCACTTGGTGAAAGCAAGTTCCAGATTGTCCAGAAACTGGCGGGAATTCTTGACCATTCTGCACCTAAACAGCTTGAAGTAATAAATGACAACTGCATTTATAGATCTGATTATTAAGCTGTTGTTTCAAATGTGTTATTTTAATACCTTTTAATGTGTTTGTAATTTTGTTCTGACAGATAATTGCAGAGGCAGAAGAAACACTGAAAGATTTCGAGCACAGAATCACAGAGCTAAAAGCCAGAGGGGCGGAGCTACAACCAGACCAGTTCTCTACCAATGAGCTGCTGAAGCTGCAGGTAATCACAGCCAATCACTGTCATTTTGTCGAACATTCAATTCTATCATTTACAGAAATAGAGTGTGCGAATGATAATTTATGCAAGCCATCAAAAACTATGCTGACTGTTTTTTACAGGATGCTTATGAGGAGCTGGTGATGATTGTGGGCTCTCGACGGAGCGGACTGAACCAGAACCTGGCACTGAAGAATCAGTATGAGAGAGTTCTGCAAGATCTGATTGATTTGGTGGACACTGCACAGGATAAGATGGCCGCTGACCAGAAGACGATGGCCAGCTCAGCAGAGGATGTGCAAAACCTCCTAGACAAACACAAGGTAACTGATCCTGTTAAGCAGTTAAGCATTAAAATGGATTCAAAACAAAGCTGTGTGCAGTGTGTATGGAAAACAAAATCAACATGTGTCCAAATGTTTTCAGGAATTCTTCCAGGGCCTGGAATGGCACATGGTCCTGACTGAGACGTTCTATAAAAAGATTAGTGCTTTTGTTCTGCCACGCGAGCATCAGATTTTGGAGGAGACGCTTGCTGGAGCTCAAGATGTGCTGAAGCAAGCACACAAGAGAGGAGTAGAGTTGGAGTCTATCTCTGAGGTAACACAAACAGTTGTTGTTATGCTGATAGATATACTGCTATAAGTTATATGGATGTATGTGAGTGTGTATTATGAAAGCTGTAGTCATTAATGTTATGTATTCTTAATATTTTTTTACATTTTAATCTCTTTTAGCTTTGCAGTTTAACATGAAGGTATATTACAAATATGCCTTGTAGTCTCTCAAAAACAGAGTTCATAATGATTATGCTGAGAAAATGTCTAAAATAGTTGTAGACTATTTCATCATCAATAGCCTCTGATGTTTCATGTCCAACAACCATGTACATACTGTATGCATATGATTGTGTGTGCACTTAAACAGACGTGGAGTCGTCTAGTGTTGGACTATCAGGTGTTGTATCAGCTGCTGGAGGCCGTGGAGGGCAGCGCGCCGAGTGTCGGTCTGCTGGAGGAGACAGAAGACAGACTTACTGAGAGAATTCAGCTCTATCAAGTATGTCGCCTCTGGCCTTTCCATAATATTCTGAGAGCCATTGTGCTATTTTTCCACATGGGTTCTGAATTGGGTCGGGTAATCTTATTACATGAGACTAACAGTACGTTGTCCACTTTCGTGGTCCAACATGATTTTCTGTTATCTCCACTGAAGGCCCTGAAGGCCAGTCTGACAGAACATCAGCACAAGCTACATCAGGTGCTGGAGGAGGGCAGACAGCTCCTATCATATGTGAGCTGTCCCAGCCTGGAGAACCAGCTCACTCTTCTGGGTGAACATTGGCTGAACAACACCACCAAGATCAACAAGGAGCTACAGCACCTGGAGTCCATCCTGAAACACTGGACCAGGTCAGGGAACTTATTTTAAACTTCAAGCCATTTATTTCATGAACATTTTACAAAATATGTGCTAAGACGGGTGTTTTTCACAGGTATAAGAGCGAGTCTGCTGAACTCAGTTGCTGGCTGCAGGAAGCTTCAGAACACTTGGAGGTCTGGAACTCACAATCCGTTGCTGCTCCTCAAGAACCGGACACGGTGAAAGACCAGCTGTCAGCTTTTCTGGTTAGTCTGAGTTATTTCATATTGATTGAGTCAAATATAGACTCAGTATCAGTTTGGCTTATGTAAACTGATGACTGTAAAATTCATTGAAATCTGTTGATTCATAGGTGTGGGTAACCTAATTTGGGTTAAACAGCTAGTTAAATGTATTGACAGACCAGTTTTATTAGAATGTAACAGTGTTTTGCTCTGTGCTTTACAGGAGTTCAGTAAGGAGGTGGAAACCCGCTCCAGTTTGAAGACCTCAGTGTTGAACGAGGGGAACCAGCTGCTCAGACTCAAGAAGATGGACACTGCGTCTCTGAGGTCTGATCTCGCCCGCCTGGACTCACAATGGTCTGAACTGCTCGCCCGTATTCCTGTGGTACAAGAGAAACTTCATCAGGTACAAATCAGCATCTGTAAACTGAATGCTTATCTCACTTCCTGTATTATGTTTTCTACTCTACAGTCTTTGATCATGTTATTTTGTTTAGTCTCAGATGGATAAGTTAGCGTCTCGTCATACGATCACTGAACTTGTGAACTGGATTACGCTGATGGAGAGAGTCATCGAGGAGGATGAAGAAAATCTCAAAGGGGCAGTTGGGTCAAAGGTCATCCAGGAGTACCTACAGCGCTACAAGGTAGAACAGAAGCTATTTACACGTAAAACAATTAAACTTATTTTACTATGGCAGTGTGAAAAAAACAACATTGCGATGTATTTTTATGAATCCTTTTAATACTTTTGCCGTTTCCTGCAGGGCTTCAGAGTGGACGTCAGCTGTAAGCAGCTCACTGTAGACTTTGTGAATCAGTCAGTTCTGCAGATCAGCGGTCAGGAGGTGGACAGCAAACGCACTGATAAAACTGATTTTGCAGAGAAACTGGGAGCCATGAACTGTCACTGGCAGATCCTGCAGACTCATATCACAGAGAGGGTGAGATCTTAACTGGTGTCATACTGGAGATGTTTCGGGTTGTGTTTGTGTTTTACTCCATTGGAAAGTGAAGAGCATTCAGTGGTGCGTCATGTTGTAGTTCATCAATATTTTGTGTTGTTGGTTCAGGTAGAACATCTGGAGAGCTTGTTGGCTTCTTGGCTCGAGTATGAAAGTAAAGTGCAGAATCTTCAGGCATGGCTGAACGGTCAGGAGGAACGTCTCAAGAGAAAACCCAGAATTGAGAACTTGTCCTCAGTCCAGAACGCACTCAAAGACTATCAGGTCAGACCTGCCACTCCAAACTCCAGTAATCATGTAACATTAACTCACAAATGCAGATGTTCAGTAACATTATCTCTCTCCTTCAGGAGATGGAAGGGGTGATAAAGGAGAAGGAGAGAGAGTTGGAGCGAGTGGAGGAGCAGGCATGTGCGCTCGTTCAAAATAAGACAGATGAGGCCTGTGCTGTCGTCATGGAATCTCTCCAGGCCCTGAATAACACATGGGCCAATCTGGACCACCTGGTACTTGTGTTTTTTTAATCATTTACCACAATTGTCACAATGCGTTTCAGCAAAATGAGGTGTTAGAAAATTGGGAGTGAGTACAATGTGTGTCTTCAGATCGGACAGCTCAAGATCAGCCTGAAGTCTGTTCAGGAGAAGTGGAGTCAGTACAGAGAAGCTTCAGATGAGATCAATGGCTATCTGACAGAGGGACGATATTCTGTGTCTCGATATCGTCTACTCACCGGGTCACTGGAGGCTGCGCAGCTGCAGGTGCAGAGTCTGCAGGTAAAGCACGTTCTGCTGGACTGTTACACAGCAGATAATGAGTCTGCAGGAGAAGAAACGAGGAGTCTGATTGTGTTTTCTGGCATCTGTAGAACCTACAGGAGGAGCTTGAGAAACAAGAGAGCAGTTGGAGGAGGTTTGGAGCTGTTACACATGAGCTGTTGAAGGAGTGTCACCCGTCTGTGTGTGACTCCCTCAATAACACCCTAAAAGACACCAACGCCCGGTGAGTGTGACCACCCTTCCACACTTTTTAACAGTAATGTGTTAATGTGCACAACATCAACCCAAACATTCACTGTCGCCCGTCGCACCTGATACCATGAGTTTTATCTCAATTGAAGACTACAAATAAATCCCTCATAACTTTTCATTCATAATTAAAAGTAGTTTACTTTATTTCTGTAAGTGTCACACAACAGTTATATCTGTGGTTTATAAACTGTAAAAGTATTTCAGTTTGAAAGGTAATCTTTGCTCAGCGTGTTGTTTTAGAGACGTTTAAGATGTTGAAGGTGTGATTGTGTGTGTTTGGTGGCGTTCAGGTGGAGCAGTCTGCAGGAGGAGATTGTGGAGCGTCTGAAGAGCAGTAAGGGACTCCTGCAGCTCTGGCAGAGCTATAAAGATCTATATGAACAGAGCAACAGCAGTGTGCAGAGCTCAGAGGAGAGAGCCAATCAGCTGCTGAAGACGGCCAGCTGTAAAGAGATCACAGAGGAGGAGGTGTCCACCTGGATTCATGACTCTGCTGTGAGTGGAACCTGTCTGTTTGATTTTATATGTAAATACTAACCATCTCTTATTTATTCTCCTTTATGTTAAGAGCCGTTATTATAAACTTTGCAAAGACTGACATTTCCATTGTGAAATATTGTCACATTAGTATAATATATAATCAGTATATATAATATAGTATATGTAATTAGTAGAATTAAAGTGACGTTGGGTTTGTTTACGCTCCTCGTGTGTTGATCAGGAGCTGCTGAGGTCACAGGCTCCAGTTCACACATCTCTGCAGGTTTTACTCGAGCTGGGAGAGCAACTCAAACAGCAAGTGGACACATCAGCCACGGCCGGCATCCAGTCTGATCACATGTCACTCACACAACGCCTCCGAGCTGTGGAGCAAAGTCTGATCAGACAGCAGACCGCACTGCAGGTGAGTGATGATCAGACGTGTCAGATCTGTGGCAGATCAGAGAGTTTTATTGTGAGGAACTAAGGTTTATACTTGCCCAGGCTGGAGTTCGAGACTATGAGACGTTCAATGAGCAGCTGGGCTCCCTGTCTCACTGGATTGTAGAAGCTGAAGAGGTTCTGAAAGGTCAAGATCCAAATGGCTCTTCTGACCAATCACTGATCCAGGATCGCATGGAGGAGCTGAAGGTGCACAAGCCACACAGACTCATGAGAGAGTCACAGATCATGTTCACATATGAAACACGTTGTTGTTTGCTAGAGAATTAGAGTCCAGCAGTGGATCTCAGCCTCCTAAAGGTCCACCATCACTCACAATTTCTGTGCAATAAATATTCTAGAGCTTGACATGACCAGAAAGATGAAAAATAATCAAACACTAAGAAATCTCTTGCTTTTATTTGTTTTTGTTGTTTTTAATGCTTGTTTGTCTAATTTTAAATCATTTAAAATTATTTAGTGGCCCCCGGAGCCCTGTTTGAGAAAAACTGCTTTAGTCAGCAGAATGAGGCGGTTAAAGTCACACATTGTTTTATGATTTTTTTTTGATGTCAGTATTGATATTGAAATGTTGTTTTTGTTTCTTGTGCAGAAACAAATGCTGAAGTTTAGCAGTATGGCTTCTGATCTGGAGCGGCTGAATGAGTTGGGTTACAGACTTCCTCTCAATGATTCCGAGATCAAACGCATGCAGAACCTCAACAGAAGCTGGTCCAACACCTCAGTTCAAACCACGGAGAGATTCAGGTTTCATTCAAATCATTCACTGTACATAATTAATATCGTACATTTAGTGTCTTGTTCATCTTCTGAGGGTGTGATTCGTCTCTTTAGTAAACTCCAGGCCCTGCTGCTGCAGCAGCAGACTTTTCTGGAGAAATGTGAGACCTGGATGGAGTTCCTGGAGCAGACGGAGGAGAAGCTGGCTGTGGAGATTTCTGGGAACTTCCAGAGCCTGATGGAGCAGCAGAGAGCTCATGAGGTGAGATGTGTGCAGAGACACAAGAGCCAGACATGTTTGAGCAAGAGTTCTGAGCTCCTTGTGTGCAGTGAGTTTACATCTGCTCTCTTGTAGTTGTTTCAGGCAGAGATGTTCAGCAGACAGCAGATTCTTCATTCCATCATCAGTGATGGACAACGCATGCTGGAGCAGGGACAGGTGGAGGACAGGTGAGGTACATCTCCATCAGGTGCAGATCAACAACCCTTCACAGAAACGTGACACAGTTCCTCTGTGTCTGCAGAGATGAGTTCAGGCTGAAGTTGACTCTGCTCAGTAACCAGTGGCAGGGGGTGGTGAGGCGCGCTCAGCAGCGGAGGGGAATCATCGACAGCCTCCTGCGTCAGTGGCAGCGTTACAGGGAAATGGCCGAGAAGCTCAGGAAGTGGTTAGTGGAAGTTTCTCACCAGACTGAGAAGCTGCAAGCAGGAGAACATGTTCCACTGCAGCAGGCCCGAGCCATGCTGGACGCAGTTCAGGTATTGAGCTTCTGCTTCACTCGTGTACACGCACATGATTCTGCTCTCAGACTATTTGGTTCCATGTAAACGTAGCTGTTGTTTCAATCCATCTTATGTAAATAAAGACCTTTATGATTTGCGTATAACTATATTATTTGTCAGTCTTTTGATTGGATGAGTGTGTATGTTGATGTGTGTGTGATGTTCTTGCAGTTAAAGGAAAAGGCTCTTCTGAGGCAGCAGGGCAGTTACATCCTGACAGTGGAGGCTGGGAGACAGCTGCTCCTGTCTGCAGACTCACGGGCCGAGGCGTCCCTACAGGAGGAGCTGATGAACATACAGGAACGCTGGAGAACCGCCAACAGCCGTCTGGAGGAGCAGAAGAAGGAGCTGGCCGTCCTGCTCAGGGTACAGACTGTTTACCGCTGTTTGTGAATCGTTAGAAATAATTAGTTCAAAAGATGTTTTTAGATGATAGAACATGACATGAGAGAGTTATTTTAGATTACAGTTTGTGTGTGTGTGTGTGTGTTTGTGTGTGTGTGTGTGTGTGTAGGACTGGGAGGGATGTGAGAAGGGTATTGGAGGATCTATGGAGAAACTGAGAGTCTTTAAACGTCAGCTCGCTCAACTGCTGCCTGATCGTCACGAGGACCTGCAGTCTGAACAGATGCGCTGTCAGGTACTTAGTCTCAGATAGTCAGACATTATATGATGTTTACGGGTAAACCTGAAAGCCTTTGAAATGTCTGTCCTCAGGAGCTGGAGAGCATGTTTGATGGTTGGAAGGAGGATCTGACTCACCTGACAGTGCTGAGAGAGTCTCTGTCGAGCTTCATCAGTCCTGAAGATCTGTGTGTGTTGCAAGAACGCATTGAGCTCCTGCACCGACAGTGGGAGGAGATCTGTCATCAGGTGAATACACCACAGGCGCTGCACAGGCGCTGCACAGGCGCTGCACAGGC
>JAZGTI010005689.1:0-24925 GCA_036877585.1 Botia kubotai
CACCATAAAGATTCTGTGCGTTTGAAATCTAAATGTGATTGCATGTATAGGAGCTTGTGAGTGTTTATTTTATAGTTGTTTTTTATTGCCGGAACTATACCTCATAACTATTCAGTCTGTCTGCATGCTAATTGTTGCCGGTTTATGCATGTGCCTTGCATACATGAGGTGAGGAACAAGTGTACACAGGTAAGCAAAAGCTCACGGCTCACTGAAGTAACATCTGCTGTTACCCTACAGAAGCACACATCCAATTAGTTGTATTTTCAATAAATCAGCAGCTGGAGATCATGGGGGTCAAGTCCAGCAAGTAGCAGGAAGACGTACATTTAATTGTCAAATGGAGACATTTGTTTGTGCTTCTGGCATTTGTCAGGCACAATACAAGTCTAGAGAAAAAAGCATTTTGATAGGTTGAAAGGTTGAAAAAAAGACTTCCCAGGTAACAGGGAACATTTTCAGAACACTGGTTAACGTTCTCTAAAAGTTAAAAAAGTTCTTAGTTTAGCAGTAACGTTAGTAAATATTTATGACATTTTATATCATATATCAAAGATGTTATTCTTAAGTTTTAAAGTTTTAAATAATGTTCTTATAACCAAGCAATAATGTTAATACAACATCTAAAAAACTGGATGTTTTAAACATTCCTAGAGCATTCAAAATAACATTTTTAACATTTTTGGTATTTAGTGGAAATGGTAGGAAAACATTCTCACAACCTAAAAGTGTTAACTGGATTAGGAGTGTCTGAATGCATAGTTTGGGATAGTTTGGGTTTGGAACAACACTGTATAAGGCAATTTAAGTGATGGACAACTCACTTAAATTAGAATTTTTGGACTGTACTTAGGTCCACATACTTGATGGATCTGTGTACATATCATTTATGATTGTCTGCTCCTGTTCCAAAATAAAACTCATAATTCTACTAATAGTCTCAGCTATTTTATTTTCACACTGGCAGCTCAAGTTGGAAGGAATGCAATTGAGCAGTGCATAACTATGCCCAGCAGATGACTGCTCTCTCCTGTCAATTAGCAATCATCTCTGTCTGGCTTCCAACACACACCTGTACATTTACAGCATATACAGTACCTCTACCCATAATGCCTTGTTAGAATAGTATTTCTCAGCTGCTTAAATGTTCATAAATAAAACACATTTCAAAGTTTTTTTTTCAGAATTAAAGGAATTGTTTGTTCAAAATTGAAATTTCTTCCATCATTTACTAACCCTCATGTCATTCCAACATTACAAACATGTTTCTGAGAAACACAGAAGAAGACATTTACGCTGGAAACCAAACAACACTGGCACCCATTGACTTTCATTGTATGGACATAAAACCACCAAGACATTTCTCAAAATATCTTCTTTTGTGTTCAACAGAAGACAAAAGTCAAACAGGTTTGGAATGACATGAGGGTGAGTAAATGTTTGAAAATTTCATAAAACTTTAAGTTATCTTCTATACCTGGAGCTACTTGACTACTTCAGACATACTAACATGGGCCTCATCGCTCCTCCATAAACTCATTCACAGACTTACCCTCTTCCAATCTCTTTTGACAATACAGCTTCCATTATCTCTACATTTGTCCTCCAGAACTGAGGCAATTTTATCTCCTCCCTTTGTCTCCCTTGGCTTACAGAGACATCCACCAGATGTCTACACCCTCTAGCTCACCCTTCTGAAGAATAAGCAAGCTGTTGCTTCCTGTCACCTTTGGGGTCAACCTCATTGTCTCCTATTGGCTGGCAGACCAATGCGATGGCATGTGGCAGTCACTCCTGGGAAACCACATGTTCAAAGCTGAACGGCTGTGCCATGTTTTTTGATGGCATAGATGGCACCAATTCAACTGATAAAAAGGGCCAAGTTTTGCTAAACTGTAATCTGCCACACTAGCTGTAAAATTCTGCCATATACGATTCCGCAATTTGCTATTCATTCAAGACGAACACGCACATCAACAAACACTAATCAGCCGAGACAAACAATCTCCATTTGAAAATAGGATTTGTTACTCGTTTTGAAGGATTGGCAAGTTTCGTAAAACGTGTTCCATTCATTGACTTGTGTGGGATATGCTTCCAAGAATCTCAGTACGGGAGAAATCCTACAAAACTACAAATAAGTCTGGAAAAGAACAGTTTTTTTATATCTATCTTTATGAAACTGCTCTCAGAACCCCCACAGCTCTGTTGACTTGCCTCTCCATTGCTATTATTACTTCTCACATAGCTGTCACAGGCCTCAGATCATAGAACATGCCCCTCCAACTCTTACTTTCATTATGTTTATCCTCCCTACATTTCATATATTTCCTCTAATTCAGCCATCTCTGCATCTCCGCCAAAGGGTCGATGAGCGCAGTTTGCTTTCCTGTGTTGACAGGTTTCCTTTTGAAACAGGAAGTTTCAAAGGTAATTGCAGGAAATGCTATCAAAGGGCAGGTGAAGGGATCATCTCATTATAGAGTGTCTGATTGGCCAAAAATCTGTGTAGTGCAGGATGAGTCATTAATGTTTTTGGTCTGTTTTTCTGAAAGACAGTAAACTTAAAACACACAGATCGGATAAATGTAAATATTGTAAAAATACTAGGAGTAAAACAGCATATAAAGCTAACACAGATAAAAGACTCTACTATTGATTTTAACGGGGTCTTTAAGTTGAGATGGTTCCCACATTAAAGTGTCAATAACTGGATAACTGGCTGATGCGCTTGATCATCATAAAGGCTTTGAAGAAACCCCTCCTGCTGAATCAACCCCCCCAAACTACAGCAATGGGATTAGAAACATGAAGTGAAAAAGAAGGAAACGCTTCTGGCATGGGCACCTGCTATTGTTCTCAGAGCTGTTTAGATCGATAATTTTACAAAAAACCCTCATTTACATCAATGGCTCATTAGTGCTCTGTTTTTCAGTGGGTTGATGTGCTTATAGTTTCTGGTGCCAGATTTCCTTTTGATTGTGTTGTGGCATGAAATTTTATTTCCGTGACACCCTGCCCTTGAAATCACGAACTGTTAATTCTTTATCAAAAAGCAAAAGGCTCAAGGGGGAAGTATTTTCATGTTTTAATAATGCTACGCTCTTTTCATATGCATGTTTATATCACGCAGGGTTGTGCTCCTATCAGAACTGACTCCTGTCATGCCACGTCAACAATCTAAGGGGTGTGGCCAATTCAATAACAAATCAAGATCATGAACTAAAGAAAGCTTGTTCTTAAATTCAGAATATTGTTTAATGAGCTCAGTATGATACCTATTTCCTTTACTGAGAAAACAATGTATTCTTACACCACTGGCTTGGAGAGAAAATTCAGACATCTTGTGACCTTATTCTTCTGTTGTACACGACACCTTCATTAAAATTTATTAGCTCTGTAAGGTGAAATTAAACTTTTAGGCAGAAAAGGTAAATCGGTCAAAACAAAGGGTAAAAAACACAGTTTTAAAAGACGGAATACTAAGCAGAAGCTCGGCTACTTCGTGACAAGCAGACATGAAAATGTATGCTAAGTTTTTACAATCCTTTTAAGGATGTTGTCATTACCGAGTCATTTTGTTTTCAGATATGTTGTGGCTCTATAAAAGTACATCTTGGTGACATGTTGACATACGAAAGTGAGGTGCTGTTCTTTATGGAAACGCGCTTATCACAAGGCTATCTGTTGATGAGCGCACAAAGCCTACCCATCTGTCTTCCCTCGCTTAAAGTAGATTTAATGAACAACTCCGAAACCACACAATCCGCTTTTTAAACCATCCACGACAATTAGATTCTTTTAATGTTGATGATCTGTTCTATTGAACATATGCAATGCAACATATGGACTCCTGCTAACATACTAACATCAGTGTGGCCGATTTAACTTAAGATCTATTGCAGCTCAGCACAGGTATGAACCTGTGCTGAGCCTGATTCCGAACCAGTATCCGTGCAGGACAAAACAGACGAATGGTATGCTAAATCGCCCTGAATCATGCATTGAATTCCAGGGCATTTGTCCCTGCTGAATGACAAAACGAGAATTTAAAACTGATGAGTTAAATGAATACTGAACCGGGACATTTAGGAATGGCTGCCGTGTACGGTTCTCCACCAAAAATGGATGAAGCAGAATTCTTCAGAAATAATAAATAAAAGGAAGCACTGAAAGAGCCTTTGATGTCCTTTGTCTCAGTAAAGCCTTCGCGTGTTATCATCAGGTATGAATGGCGAATAGCTAAAGTCCCAAATGAACAGATATAGCTGTAAGTTAATCCGTCTCTACCTTCATCTGACAAGGTCTTTATAATGCGGACGGTGGCGTCTCAGTGCGTGAATAGAACAAAAATTATTCACATAATCTGTCTCAATACATTCAGAGAATCTTGGAAAGCTTTAGTTAAAAAGCAGGGTCTGAACGAGATGAATGTTAATATATATATGAGATATGGGTCTTTTGCTTTCCTTCTGTGTGTGTGTGTAGGTGTGTCTGTTCTGGTTATGATGCATCCTCTTCTATCTGAGCCATGAAGACTGTAAGTCATTTTTCAACAGTTTTCATTCTGCTAACTCAAAATACCTCTTAAAGCTGAAATGCAATTATGCTGAAAGAGCCAATAATGAACTTGAATTAATTAATCTTCTACCTTTACGATGGAGATCAGGAGAGCATTCGATTTAATGATATAATTCGAATCTAAAATATTGTTTGAGTCCTAATTTCTTCACCACCTTGTAAACAAGCTTTTGATACGAGAGCGCGCGTCTATAAAACAGTCAATAATTTATAGCACAGTGCACTAAATTAAGAACAGGCTCGACAAGGAAAACAGGAGGTGGAGCTAATGCGACTTCCTCTCTTTTTAAATACAGAAGACTACATTAACATTGCCTGTAGGGACAAGCTATATATCTGACATCTCTCAATATGTTGCTTCAATTATGCATGAGTGTGTTGAAAAAATGTAAATGCAGTTCTATGAACAGGATCTACAATTCTTTGTCACCCATGCCAAACAGGAGATAAGCTCCATTCAGCTCAGTTAAATATTTATCACTGTGCTTGTTGTTTCTGTGGATAGGATTAGGCACAGCATATTAACTGCCCCTTGGGGTAAAGGGACAATCAAGGCGGATGGCGTATTACTTGAACCATCTAAAGTCACTGATGAGACGGCCTGTTGATGCGTACTCAAGAGAAGAACTGTGTCATCCTTCAATCAGATGATTATTCTGAGTGCACATGTGACTTGTAAACTTGTAAAAATGTAAACTGATCCTAGATCTGTCTTTGGATCTTTGATGGTGTGGTGTGTGATTTCTGTAACACTATGGAAGTTAAATGGAATTGCAAACATAATGAGTTAGTAACTCCCCCAGGCAAACTAAAAGCTCCGCCCTAAACTCATGCCATTGGTTGAACTGATATCGCTATGGCAGGCTATTCGGGGGTCCTCAAACAGACATTAATGCTTTGGTCTCCGCACCATGGAGACACAGGGTTTGCACTATTTTGGGTAATCAAGCTGAAAGGTGTCTTATATTCTGCATACTATGCTAAGAAAGTATTTAAACTTCAAACAATATATATTTATATAAATAAATAACATGACACTTCTCCTTTAAGAGAAGCAGACTGTTGCCAACACATTTGTTGCCTAGATTAAAAATCCTCACGTGTTTATTTATTTATACTTTATTACCTAGATTTCGAAGTGAGCTTCATCAATTATACAAAGTATTTTATGGCTTTGGCTCATATTTTAACGCATTACATCTATGCAGGCGCATTATCATAAATAATAAAGACTCAGTGAACCGAGCTAATCATACTATCAATTTGTTTTCAAGATATATTTTATTCAAAGACTCATTTGTGCAGCAAATTAAAAAAAGAACAAAATGTATATGTTGTGCAATTACCTTTAGCCTGCAGCACATGAAAACGTATTTGTGTATTCTAATAGTTTATGCAATTTTTTAAAATATCTCAAAGCAGAGATTTAATATTTAATGAATTTATAAAAACTGTGTTCTCATACATTGAATTATGTCTTAGGAGTTACACTAAAAAACATCTTTTGATTTTTTTCCCCGATAAGCAGTTCACCAGAATTGACTATATTTTCAGTTATATGTTATTTTTTCTTTTCTTAGGTTATGGTAATTATGAGTGCAGTGAGAAAACATTTATTATACTTTAAACTCAAAAATGTCATCAGTCATTTTAAACCTGATTGTACAAGAAAATAGCATGCTTAATCATACAGATTAAAGACTAACCTTGGCTGAGTTTTCTTTTCCTAGATATCAGACCTAGAGCAAATGTAGCCTTGAAGTAGAATGAAGTAGCCTTCATTCAATTAGATCAAAAGAAACAACTAAGTATGAACAAGTATGTTCTATATAGTTAGAAGAATCACTAATTTCCATAATGGTTCCATATAGAACACCATAATGTAGACTAATGTAAGTACTCTATATAATGCTAAGCAACTGTAAACACAGCCATATCTCTATTAATTACAATCGTCAATCATTTACAGTCCCTATAAGCATAAAGTGTTTTCCTGAGCTGACCTAATTAAATATTCAGGTGAAAGAGCATATGGCCACTCCCTCTAAACAAAATGAGTGGCATTTCAGCTAAAACAAATCAATGTTTCGGATTTACTCTAAATAATTGACGATGCTTGTTCACAATTCTGTTGCTACACATTAAAATGTACATTGCTACTGTATAGTTACATTAAAATCATATTTCAAATAAAATAAAAAGACAATCAATCATGCAAAATTCACTTGGGCCATTTTAATTTGTTTTCATGCACCATATACATACAGTAGTATGTACTTCAGAAAATGGCACATTTCTTAGAATTAAGAATCAAAGACATATAGCACGTACGCCTCAGAGATACGACAGGAAACTATACCTGTAACCATAACAGTACTCAATAACATTTGACCTTGAACGTAATCGCCCCTCTGCCCTTAAACCAACGAGTGGCGCAAACCCATTAATACAACTAGTGAATAACCTTTCAAGAGCTTCACCTGTTAAGTAAAGTGGGCAGGTGAAACTTTGACAGCTGAATGTTTCTTGAGTAGACAGCCCAGGCAAGCCAGGTATTAAAGTGTCAGAACACCGCAGTACCAAACTATCATTCAATGGAGACGACCACAGAAGCTCCATCAGATCGAATCTAGCATTGAGGACTTGGTTGTCTTTTAATCTAACACACTTCAGAAGACAACGTTAAAATCTTTTGCTTGGTAAAGGGCAGGAATGTTTTGTACAGTTTGTCAAAGCGTGATAGCTAAGGCTACCGCGAAGCCGACTGCTTTCGCGTTGTAGATTAAATTGTTTGGGGGAAGATCTAGTCTGGAGGAGAAAAGTTTATCTGTTCTTTTTTTTGTGTTGGGGTCAGGAGAGACCAGGTGAGTTTACTGCGGCACTGCGGATGAAACATTCGAGTAATGCATCCTGTGCGTGGGCTAAATTACAGTGGACGCAGTGAATTGCAGAAACATTCAACGCACAACAATGGCAGCTAAGTTACAGTATATTATATCGGTCCTGTTTAACACAACAGAAAGTATAACCAACATCTTTTTATTGGTATGTTACTTCATAAAAAAAAAGCATACAAAAAGCAAACAAAGCATAAAGACTTGTATATTCACAGAATAGTGCAAAAGTCCCACTAGACTAGAGTTGAACTAGTTCAGAAATTGTGTGTGTTTTTATTAGAATACAAACAGAAAATACAGGAAATCTTTGTGATAATAAAACTCTGAAAAACCAACTTTAGGCTGTATTTAGGGAGTATTTAGTGTGACCTCCCCTTAAACTTAAGCAATAGCAGGAACCGGCTCTTTTAGACCTAAATGGAATTGAATTTCTAATTCTAATCTAATGACTTCTGGACAGTCTCTTCAAAAGAGTTCAAGATGTGCTTAGTGCCAACTTTTACTATTACTGACTTTTACCTGAAGAAGCCATTTTGTTCTGTTTTTTATTTTAATTGGGGCACTGTTTGTATCCTAATAAAGAGCAGATTGAAAAATAAATATGGATGGTCATTAAAACTCCGGTGGTGGCCTAAGACCTTTGCACAGTACTGTATATAAAATGCACACCAATGCCATATAGACTACATAGGTTTCCCCCAAATCATTAGCAGTAGCAGTAGCTGAACCATAAGTTCTAAAACTGTGAGCTCATTTGGCATTAAGCCTTAGAATGGGGTGACATTTCTGGGCTTTTTCCTAGACATCCACTTCCATTTAGTATCTAAAGAGGAGCAGAGCTTGCATCAGCATTGTTCCACCCCTTGAGTGGGGCTGGTGTCCAAGACGGGACTGTTAAAAAAACAAAAAACAACGACAACAAAGAATGATTTGTACATCACAATGCCTGAAAGTCTTCATTTCATATGTTTTGCGAGACTAAAAAGACGTGAAGGAGTTTGCTTGGAGAGGCACACCCAGTGTGAATATTACCTCAGAGAAGCCATCAAAGAACTGTCAAGCTATTCTGTGTGTCTAATATTGACATTTCTAAATATAATTTCCGTCTGTAATTGAAGTCTTACTTAAAAATAGATCAAACAGGAGGCTCATTTTTATTTATTTGTCGGGGGAGCGGGGGTTCAGGTAGACAGTGAATAATTCAGGGCAGATCTGAGCACAGTCCAAACAAAGATAAGACGGCACGTCTGCAGAAAAAACCTGGCAAAAATCCTTCCTTTGCCTCTTAGTCATTAATAAACTATCAGTTTTGATTCCGGTTACAGGAATGAATTAATGACAACATGATTATTTATTTAAAATCAGTAGCTACTAGTCACTACTAAACAGAACGACTTAAATACTAGCCGAACTTCATTTTGCACGACTTTTTTCCAAAAGTGCCGATTGCAGTTTACGTTCAATTATAAGTAGCTTGGCAAACTACACTTTTAAAGCAGCTTCCCCAATACTTAAACATAAACCTCTGTGAAGCTCATTGTTGTGAAGTTTTTTGTGGTGAAATGAAATTGTGAGGGCATGAGGGTGCAGTAATACCTTAATTAGTATTACAGCGTAATCGCATCAGCTAAACATGGCAGTGGGAGCAAAAACAGATAGAGGGAGTAATTATCACCTCACTCTTTAAATGATGATGAATGTGTCATCGGCTGCCCACACTGACGTGAAGGAAAACACTGAAGGCAGTGAAAGTCTGCGGCATATGGTGCAGCCATGTGCGTTAATAAGTCACAGAGATCTTTAGATCCAAGCCATCAGGCTAGTTAGCGAGATAAATTCCTATAAAGTTAATTGTGGATTTTTTCTTTATTTAAATACTTTTTCCTTTCCCCATTTAATATGCAAGGAAAATATAAACATTTAAATATACATATATTTACATATACATACATATATATATATATATATATATATATGTGTGTGTGTGAACATAAACCACATAGTGGCTAATGCTAACATGGTAATGTTCAATGCTAACAAAGTAAACCTTGATCTCTTTAGGCCAAAATGTCAAACTCTGCTTCAGACAATGGCAGGAGGGGATGCGTCTACCTCCAGACAACAGAGGACAGTAGGCGGAGCATAAAGGACAGCAGGAGTGTTTGAAAATCTTTTCAGTAAGTCATTATTTGTTCAATTGCAATTGGCGAAGCTGTAATTTCACATTTCGGGGACTGAAATGAAAAGGCTTACAAACATGGAGAAACCTGAGATGGTCTGTACAGATAAATCTGCACAGGAAATTGGAACCTCCGATTCTTCAGGTATCAGCTGGATTTTGAACCTTTGAATGAGGCCGCTGTGGCAAACTCCTGTGAGATACACATTAACCTCACTGTGCTGGCGGAGTGCCCATCTAAGATTATCCAATATGGTCATTGCTGCCCTGCATAATTAGTTCAGATGGTTCTCCATGATGTCCTCTGTACTCAGGAGCAAGGAACATGTGATAAATGGCAACCGTCCATCAGTTAAATGACAGGAACATGCAGAAATTGATTCCAGGGAATTACATACTGTCCCACAGACTGCGGCGAGAGCGTTAAAAGCCACAGAATAAATCAACATCATTATAGCTATATGTTGTAGACCTATGCTAATGGAATACAGATAGCATCTGGATGTGTGGCATCCTACATTCAAATGAATGACAGCTTTGGTCTTTCTATAGGACAGAGGCTCTCCAAGCAGCGTTCCCCTAAGCAGAACTAAAACCGTGGACTAACAAATCCTGTGGGAAATCATCAACTATCTTAATGAATTAATGAAGTGATGTTAAGTTACCCTTTGCCTTGCAACAGACACTGTTTTGTCAGACTGTTGTTTGGCTCTTATTTCATTAAAATTAAACAGACGGCTACTTTTAGCTAATGAGGCTAAATGAGCCAACTGTTCACTACCTAAGAAGCTGGAGCAGATGCTTACAGTATGAGCACTGGTGCATGGCTGACAGTTACGTAACTGAAGCAACACAACAGTAGTTCTATCACGAGTTAATGTTAATACAAGCAGCTTAATCAGTTTTGAGTCGATAAATTCACCGTTAGTGCTTAAATTCACAGTTAGTCAAAAATTAACTGGATCACTTCGTATCAGACCACCCGTGGTGTGTTGATCTAAAGATTATAGATATTAACAAGGTGCCTCAGTTCTGTTACTATAAATGGGGGAAAGTGCAATACTCAATATGGCCGCTAGCGAAGGAAGTCCTGCCTTTTAGTATATATTTATTTCAAAATTTCTCTGGGGGAGGGGCTCCGTACAGACAGTTTTGAGGTCAATTTCTGCATGTCAAGGAACATCCTGGATAAAGTTTTTTAGCGCAGTCTGAGATTAAGAGACAGAATTTAGTCTTAATTGCTGAAATACGTTATTTTATTGTGACCATAGTGAGCCAATGAATGTCTTCTCCCATTCAAGTAGACAGGATTTGGTCCTGACTATTTATGCTTATATATATTTATGACTACTTATTCGCTGTAAGGACAACTGACAGCGAATAAGTTATACAATACAGGTATCCAGAAATACTTGCCGACATTTCGTTTTTTTGTTGTCTATACTGAATCGAAATTATTTTGTACAATTACCCTGATGATTGTTGATGTGCCAGAGAGCCATTTTACTACAGAAAACAGTCAGATTAAGACCAATATTTAGTGTCTGAAGACAGCCGTGACGCACACCAACGTCAGAGGAGAGTCTCAGAATAAATGCAGCTGATCATCTGTATGTGAAATAGACAATAATAATCAGCATAATCATCAAACTACATTTGTTCTGCTCTTTCCTCACAGAGGTAATACAAGGCAGAGCGAGGAACAGAATACTCAAGAGCCTTAAGTGGAGGACACCTAGCTTGTTAACATTTATATATCCAAAAAAGATATATAAAAGACCTTTTTTCCTTTTTTGGCCCTAAAAGCTTCTTCAGAACCAGTGACTGGTAATTCTATTATGTTCAGCTGCTATTGTGTTTCAACTGCCACAGCACAAAAGCAAATAAGAGGAACCTGTCAAACTTGTGCTTTTGTTACTAGGCTCACAAACGAAAATCTTTTATGAAAGACCAACGGCTACAATTCGCTTAAGCCCCAACCAAACAAACATTTAAGTTTGTTTACAAAGGGAAAATCAATAAATTTAGGGAAAAAATCCATGAATCTGATTTAGAGCAGCTTATAGGCACTGACACCCATAATTTGGAGAGGGCGCGGTTAAAAATGATAAAATAATAATAACAAAATATGTAAAAATAATTGAGAAATGATTTCAACTATGGGGAGAAATGTAATAATCAGTAGACTGCAGTGTATTAAATCATATTTAGGATGAAGAAAACACAACTGCGTGAGGTAATACATACAGAAAGCATTAGCATATGAAAGTGGGTGTCAAGGGGCTTAAAAAAACTGGCAAAGGAGGCGCCCACTCTGCAAAAAAAGCTGCAACAGATTAAACAGAGTTCCATCACATCAGGAGTCCAGGAGCCAAATCCCCTTTTCCCAGCAACAGCCTGTGTCTACATTTGCTTTCATTATCCTCCACGAACACCCGAGAATGCTCCTTAACTACGAACCATAGACCGTAAGGTAAGGTTCTGTCTTTATTCCCCTTATAACATTCATTACTCACCAACGTTAGACCACAAAAAACATCCAGTTGTGTCAATTTTTATATATAATAATATTTTTTAATAATATTTTTGGTCAGGCATGACAGGGTCCTCATAGGCTTAAATTGCACTGTTAGAGACAGAGCCACTAAACCAATAAAATCGTTGCATAGAATGTGCAGTCCCCGGCAAGAGCGTTTAAGAAGGGTGCGGATGTCAGCTCCAATTTCAACAGGGCTGCTCAAAGTGGTGTGGGATTGATCAGGGATTTATGTCTTTAAGCAGGTGGTCCCTATGCTTGTCAAAGTTAGACAGGAAAAGGGAAGGATGGCAGGATTGCTGCAGCCCACAGCAAATCTAAACTCTTTAATAAAAAAAGACCCTGTCAAAATTAAAGTCTAGCACATCAAAAGCCAGTCATTAAGACTCATAGCCTCAGCGTCAAATTACCAGCGTTTTAATGCTCCTTGAGGAATTCCATCCGACAAAGGATAATTTTAGCTGTTCTACACTCGGTCTTACTAAGTAGGATTGGTTTTTCAGCACAAGTATCCTAAGCAGGGAACGATAATGTCACTGGAAGCCAAAAACACACACGCAAGTATTTATTACCGTAGCAACATGAATAATTTGTTTAATTAGCTGAACTGCATTATAGTGCCATTATGAGATGTGTATTTAAAAAAAACTGAAGATATTTGTTTGTTTTTTCTACATCACTAGATCACTGACCTTTAAAGGCACTGGTTTCCAGCTGCGGTCTTTAGACTTGTTTACAGCAAAGACATGCAATTATAACAGCAAACTTTATTTAGCTAATTGAAAGCCATTTGAGCAAACTCTGAATTCAGATACTGCTCTAGTTGAGGCCATTTAACACCGATCTGATCACCAGAACAATGTTGCCTCAGCCATGACATCATGGCCCATTTCACTTGAGTTTACCACTTTGTTATGCTTGACCTCTACAGAGTACTGGCCAATACACAAACACTTATTATTGGCCGCCAAAATTTACTAGACCAAATTAGCACACTCAATATGTTAATAAAACATGCCGAGAGCTTGACTGGATGATGTCCAGATACAAAATGTTTGGTTTGCTTCACGGTCTCAAAAAGCTGCATTGATTTCGTTGACTGACTTTAGGGATTTGTTTTCATCGAGGCAGCTGTTAAATTTGAAAGCAAAATAGAAAATGTCCAGGAAATGTAAAATGTCAAGTCTCTAATGCTCCCTATCGCTCTAATGAGATTAGTTTTACGATAAACAAGTCCCTCAGCACTGTGCAGTAATGCATCATGGGATTGGGCGTTGGCAGTATTGTGTGGTGATGCCCGGGCTATGACTTGTCGCCTCAGCTCGGCTACCTGTGCGGCTGTGTTATCATGCCTATTTCACGCCTTGACACCACAGACTGACCAGCTGTGCCGAAGGCGCCGGGCTGTGGAGATGTGCACAACCAAGCAATTCTGGAAAAATATTAGAACATTTCTCCAAACCCAAGTTCAAAACAGCTGACAGAAATAGCTATTTGTTTCAGTCGATTCCGTAATGCAAAACTGCTGAATATGCAGTACTGTTTGACAGCACTCGAATAAAGATTATCTGTAGCTGCTGCCTAGAATTTATCCATACAGTTTTTGCATGAATTATAAACATAGGTGTGACACATAATACCAATATAAAAGTTGTATTAATATGTTTTTTAATTCAGAAAACTCGAAGCGAATTAAAAATGCAAAAGAACTTGAGGGCAACCCAAATTCTTAAGAGCTTTCTATATCTCCTCCCCTGCATTCCGTGATGCATACATTACAGAATTTTAGCATAACATTGACATTTGCGGAAGCAGTATTTCTAAAGGTCCCCTGACTTAAGGTTTAAAATGGATTTTTTCCTCTTAATCTAAAATTAATGGTAACTGTAAATTGCTGGGCAAAATCATTTCAGTGCTGCGTCTAATGTAAAAAAACTTGCCATCTACTTTGCTCATAAAAGTAGAAAAGGGCAGATACCATGTAACACAAAGAATCCTTTTCTTGTCACGGTAACTGGCTGAGCAGAAAATGAAAGATGCTCTGCAAAGTGTGCTATTGCTAATATAGTTTGACGAAATATTCACATATTACATGGAGTTCCGCATTTAGTCGACCTAATATTCAATATTCAGACCTAATCTTCATACATAAGCCATGAAAGTATAAAAAGTGCCCGACAGTGGCTAAGTACAAGAAATACTGTGGTTTGCTCCTCTATACCCCACTGCATTCTGGGGCAGGTTGAAGCTCCACATTTTCGTACCTCAGGCTATTTTCTATTCAAGCACAGTTGGCTTTGCAATTTGTCTCCAACCAAAGCAAGCATGATCCAGACGCTGTCATTTTCCCCTTTCTATTAAACACGCTGGAGCAGAAACCAGCGCTGGCTGTCTATGGAGCGATTCTTATTTGAGAATGGTCATGGCTAATGCACATTATAATTGGTCTGAACATGGGACAATAAATCTTGATGCATTCGCAACAAAAACAGATTCACTGCAGCAGGAAACATCAGTTTGGTCAATGAGTTCACGGAGGAGTCACTGAAAGGGTCCATATGTCTGTAATTGTTTTTGCAAAACAGGCCCTTACCCATCTAACAATTTTAGGTTGTAAGAACGTTTCCCTACTGTTTCCATTAAGTAACAAAAATGTTAAAAAGTTTTCTTTTGAGTGTTCTAGGAATTTTGTTTTTAGACATTGTATTAACGATGCTTCAAGAACATTAGTCAAACATTTTATTCCATAGCATAACGTTCCAAAACCTAGAATAACATTTTGGATATATTTTATAATGATAAAAAAGTTCAACTAGTATTACTGCAAAAACATTTTCAATTACTTTTGAGAGAACTTTTAGAGAATGTTAGCCAACATTCTGAGAACGTTCCCTGCTAGTTGGGTGTACTTTTTAAATAAATACAAGGAAATGTATCATGTGGCTCTATAAGGCCTCGGAATAAAACGTAATCTGAGTCACTCTCGCTTCAGCCATTTCCAATCAAAACAAACCAGTGCTTACAGGCCTCTATAGCCTCCGTTCCACTTATTTGCACGCATACTCCCCCAACATTCGCACACGCACTTCCGAGGCACATTAAAACAAGCAAACAGACACAAGGACACTCAAACAGATGGAAACATCAAAGAGACCCATGCAGGGACACAGGCAACCAGAACACACACGCACACACATTCGCAGTGTATTGGTCATGCACGTCACATGTAAAGCTGTCTGACTGGTGCTTACCTCTGCAGATGGGCACTGGGAAGTCCCAGACGGCCGCATTGCCTGCATTGGTCACACAGGTCAGTTGGGGATGGCCGTCCAGCACGTAGCCGGTAACACAGCTGTAGCGGATCTTGTCACCCACATTGAAGCGCGTTCCGTACAGGATACCCTTGGGTGGAACGCCCGGGTTCCCACAGGAACTGCTCTGCAATTCTAAGAGGAAAGAAGTTTGGCTTTTAGCATTGCATTCACAATAAAGGAATTAAAGATGTTGCACAGACTGGAAAATAGAACTGTGGGTACTTCAATGTAGTTCAACGATTTTTTATTATTAAGTGAAGCCCCTTTTGCTAAATGATGCATTTGAGCTTGCTTGGACTCCACACGTTTATGCAAACCTGACGTTCCATGTTTTCCCAGCATGCTTTGAGTATGTTCCAAAAAGCATCTTGTGTGCTTCAGTTTAAGCAAAGAAATCTTTATTGTCATTCCAGCTGTAAACAGTTTGTACACAGTGGAGCAAAACGACATTCCTCCAGGACCAATGTGCTAATACAGACACAATGCTGGACAAGACAACACAAGACACACACTTAAATGGACGTAATTAAATTACCTTAAACAGACTAACTAGCTAAAGTTAAACTTTAGGAGACACATAGACTATATAAAGTGCACGAGTGCAAACATGTGCAAACATGTGCAACAGTGCAAACAGCAATACAACCACGTAACAAACAAAACATTGTGATTAATGTTCTTAACAAGGCACAGTTGTGTGATGTGCAAATGTGAGAAAATTGTGAATTTGTGTATTCTGATTAGTGTATGTGGATTTGTGTGCATGTGTGTGTGGATGTACACATAGGAGATAATACATGAGTTAACAGGGTCAATGTCATAGATTTGCTTATATTTGATTAGTAACCTATATTAGTGCACTATTTCCTAGCAACACTAGAATTCAAGGGCTACAAAAACAACATTTTGTTTAAATTATGTGTAATTTAATTGGCAATTTATGCTTTATGTCCTGGTTTGTTCAAAACCAAGGACAGAACTGTGGTGCTTAGAATTAAATACGGCCCAGGGACTAGTTATAGAAGAGGAGAAAAGGTGAAAGAAAGAGACAGAGAGAGAGAGAGAGACATAGAGGTGATACCTTCTCACATTGATTGTGCTGTTACACACAAGTTTGGGTGGCGGCCATCTTGCTTGCAGTAGGACATAAATTCCTGACATTCAAAAAGTTAGACAAACTACTCTAACACTAGGGGCCTATTAAGGTTTTTATGTGTTTTTATGCTGTTGTTTATGGACCTTAAACCTCACCACTTGTTGTGTCTTTACTTCTGAAGAGCCAATGAACATTGTAAAGAAAACCAGAGGTCCTTCTGAACTAAGGTGAGTTATTTGAGGAATTACTTCATTACTTTAATTAATAAGTTCTATACAAAGAAAGCACAGACTAAGGTAAATAAAACCTAACCAGCTATAAATATCCTAATTTAGCTGGTACACAAGGCATACTCTGGGCTTCATCCAAGCCCTTTCTGTAAAACTAGGCTTTAAAGGTTATATAAGCAATATAATTCAATGCTTCAACATACCCTGGGTCAGGATCCTGTGGGCGGCCCTGTGTAAGTATGTTTTTCAGCAACCTTATGAAATATTATTGATTATGTTAAGAACAGTAGGGAAAAAAAACAGGATCTATCAAGTAAGATTAATTACTTCATTACGTCAAAGATTACAGCAGGAAACCCCACCAAGGAAAACCAAATGTCTAGACCTTGAAAACCTTTCCAACAGGGTTTTCACAAACAAATTCTCACTATGTTCTGCAGCCCCTCCAAAGTCTTATGACACGTGATTACAAATCTGTATGATGCTTTCAGTAATTTTCCTATTATGATAGTTATGATCTTTTTTCATTAATTATGAATTATTCATATCGATGGATGTCTAGTTCTTGTTTAATTTATTCCCAACAACCACATTTCCATCTTTTACACTGAACAAATAGTCATTATTATCCTTTACAAAAGATTGCCCTATTGTACAATACATTATGTGGCAATGTATCTACCCTCCCAAAGGCTTTGATTTCATTTGTATATTATTTTGCTTAGTACTTTTGTAATTATTTATTAAGTAATTACAATTGCTCAGCAAGTTATGGATTTCTGGAAAAATATCTCCCTCATAATGACGCCTGGAGCCTCAAACACAAAAAATACATCTCACAGTATAGCTAGCATTATGTCTTAATGACGGACGGCAAAGAAAATCATTTAAAAAACAAACAAAAAAAATTGCCAATATGGCTTCAAATGAACAGATTCTCTAGCTTTCTCAAGCCAGAAATGGGCTCTGAGCTACAGACAGACCGTGCTGACTTTGAAGCATTGGATTCCCAAAGAAGGAAATGACACACACACACACACATCGCTGAACAAGCCCAGAGCCATATCAATGTCCCCACTTATTCGCTTGGCAACTCCCCTTATTTAATATCACTAATTACACTCTCACAGAGGCAGTGAAACGGGCAGAATTAAAAGACGGACACCATCCCATCACCCAACACGCACTTCCCTTGTCAAGACCGCGGCCCCTGATCTCAGGACGTTATGGATGGATGGTGTGTAAAAAAGGCTGGTGTGTAAATTACACAATAAGAAGCACCAGAGACTGAGAACATCTCCCTGCGCGCTCATCACGTTGATTATAACCTGCTGAAGCCTGATTCGCATTTAGGAAATGACAGTGTCGGAAACAAGCATCCAACCGCCATTACCGCGCTGGGTATGAAAAAGCTTCTCATTGGAAGGATTAAATAAAAAAGGATAAATGTGATAATCTTGTGTCAGCAGAACAGGCATTCCAAGCCCTTGAGGGCTGTCAATTTTGCCATTTAGAGCGGTGATGGATCGCTTGCGTTTGTCATTGAGGCCGACGGGAATATCAATGAAACGAAAATGAGAGATCTGGTACTTCAATGGAAAAGACAACAAAACCAGGCAACCGTCCGTGCGATGCTCTGTAATTTTAAGCGAGTCTGTCGCCCGTCGTACACAATCAGCCCGCACACAATGTGAGTAATTAGTGTTTTAAAAAGTGCACTTAGAAGTTTCCTCATTAAAAAGTTTTACACACCCGTGGGAAAGAAAAATCACAGGTAGGATCTCTTTAATATCTCAATTTTTGCTCCTAGACAGCAATGAGAATAAACAGAGAGCAAATAGACATGTTTGCTTAAGTCTCCTGTGTCTCACATATTTCTCCTGAGAAAAAGACACAAATCTCTGACAGGAGTGATCTCAACAATGTCACAAACTGAGCTCAGATTTGCCAAGTCTATAAAAAGTCAATATTATTGGAGATTTTATTATAAACTCAAACATTTCTCATCTAAACTCAACATTGCTATTATTTTGGTTGTCTCATCTGTTTCTATTTTTATTCTATCTATTTTCATCATGGTGCTGCTAAACAAGTTAAATGTTAAAATGTTAAACTCCACACCAAGTATTAGCAATATATATTGTCATGCTTCCTATACAGTAGCAATCAGCACAGATTACTGAGTGCTTCTCTAATTAATCAAGCAAACATTTTCAAGCTGTTTTCATAATTGAAATATTAAATATGCTTATTTCTTTACAACAAAGACCGTGAGCTGTACACCACCAATATGACAATAAGGGAAAACTGCTACATATTTGCATAAAGCCTTTCTGTCTAAGCCATTCCGACCGGCTTCCGGTATGATTTAACAAAGGTAACAAATCTTTCAGTAATCTCCCTGATAAGTCTGTGTGACACAGAGACACGCCCCAGGGAGAGTCTGGCTTTCTCCAGGGGTCTGAGATCTCCACACAGTGGCTGTGTGAGCAGACTGACGGGGGATAACATCAAAGCTTGTTAATGCCCTTCACTGGCCCATCACTATCCCTCTCTCAACACTGCTTAAGAGTTTCTGTAAAAGATCACCACTGCCCTTCAACCTGCTGCCAGTGTTGGATTCAGCGTCAGGATCACTTAGAATTCGCTTGCGAGGAAGCAGCCCGCAGCAGACCGGCTTCCTGTGGAGATCTCTGACTTATTCTGATAAGGATGCCAGGTCACATATTCCGTGGACTGTATCATTCAAACAATCTGTACAAAATGATATTCACAGAAAGAACGGCAAGTTCTCCAATTTCCAATGGCTCGGATGCTCCCAAAAGACCCATAATAAGAAGGTGCTGTCTTTTATCTTCTCCGATGATCTTATGAAGATACCGCAGCGCCTGTATCCATCTCTTTATTTTTTTCTTTAATGAAGAAACTTCCTGGCTGAGATACGGGTCACAGAAACGTCAGCAACGAGCATCTTTTGGGACATCTAATAGACCAAACCTGACTAGTCATGTAAAATTAAACGGGGCACGCAAATTTCGAGAAACTCCTGCCAACGCCATATATCACACGGAAAGGAGGGTTTATTTTATGTGGCAGTAGTATTCATGCGAACAGTCCCCTGGCGTTTCTCTTTTCTGGCAAATTTGCTTAAACTCTGATTCAAACACTTTTGAGATTTAGCAAAAAAAGAAAAAATGTTTTGTCAACTTATTTTGGTTAATATTTTATTAATGGTGATTACAATGATTGCAATATCTCCAAAGCTCTAAAATAGACACGAAGAGGTCAAATGAATACCTTGGAAGTTCTAAAACGTTCGTAAAAATGTTCCAAGGTTTTAAATCAAAATAAGGCTACGCCAGTGTCCTTCAGTTTAAAGTAGCTTTAGCTCATCTCTTTCATTCCCCGATACATTAAACAGGAGTCCACATACCTGAGCTTCAAAAGTCAACTTTAGGGCTGAAGAAGGTGGGTTGGGAAATGGGTTTTAAGCTGTAGAATTAGCTGGCTCTCTTATCACCAGACCTCCATTTGGGCTGGTCATTCATCACAGTCCTGCTGCCTGACATGTATCGCTGGGGCTGGACCTTGCAGCTTTGACTCTTGGGTGACAGGGCATTTCCTGCCCTCAATGTTCCATCTTTTGTACCAGCTAATATGTGGTCCATCGATTGCATTTGTAAAAGCTGGATGTACTTTTGAATGTTTTCTGTTAAGATAAAATTGGTCCCAAAAGGGAAGTGAAATTCCTCAGCATCTAGGTGGGTGGAAAGCCAAGCAATATGCTAGCAAAAAGTGACTAATTCTCTTTAGTCTTTTAAAAGGTTAATAATAAGATTAATAAGGCACTACGGTGATAACTAATTCAATGCAGAAAGTTGATATCGTTTTCATTTTTTATATAATTACCCACATGTCCTCTAGAAAACTACTCATGCATGCTAAATTCAGACAGCAATTTTCACAAACAGCTGTCTTTTCCCATCAGCACATGGAGGTTCTGGAGAGAGCTTGACGGTATCCCCCAGCTCTTCGTGCGACAAGGTCCAAGAAGACTCAACTTCAACATGATGACACCATGCGAGAAAAATAAACATGTCCTCCCTCGGGGCGAGAGGGAAGAGTCTGTCATCCAACAGCTAAAGATGAGCAGAAAACAACTAGATGCTTTCCACAGGCATACGATCTGGCCCTCCCACTGGCCGATGCATTAGCGTCCCAATTTAGCTTTAATACAGCCCGAGTCTGGTGCCAAAGGGGAACTTTATTACAATGTGTTGCAACCTCGCCTCAATGCTCTCTTGCTTATAAATTATTCTCCTTTCGAGGCACAGAAGGAATTCGCCGATCCACTTACAATCCCCCGGGAATAATAAGATCTTTAAACCCATTTCCATCTGCCAAGCAGGAACGAGTGCATTGGCCTCTCCGTTCAGTTCTGGAAGACGTATAATGGAGATATTCTCTTTTCATTATCACAATTATGACTCCATTGCCAGAAGGAATGGATCTCTTTGTTTCCCGCTGGACGTGGATTCTCAGTCTCGCGCCGGCTTCGCACATCTGGTCGGCTGAGATGGAAGGTGACTGGGCGGGCCGGCGATGGCAAATTTTGGGCCGCGTTTCCCCGCGACGCTATTTTTTCCACATTTGTCCTCGCATAAAAAAATACAGCCATAGCTTTATACCAGGCAGATAAAGAAGAGGAAAAAAGAAAGGAACATAAAAATGTGAAAGAGAGGCCTGTCGGGCACGCTTTCAATCATTCTTTATTATTGAGACAGATGATACAACAAAGTAGAAAGAAGGAAAAAAATGAAGGAGCTACTTAAAGCCTGAACAAAAGTATTGGGGCCCTATGATGTGGCATTAGTATTTTGGAGGTGAGCGCCGCAACGTGATTCATCACCTCCAACTAATGCTTTGAAAAAGAGCCAATTCATACCATACTCTCAGATGCCCCGCTGGACAATAGATCATCTTGCTGGTCATGGGGGTCGTAATGCTTTCAAAACGACCTAATTTAGAGCGAATGTAACTCTCCGTGCTATCTAAGCGCAGCATTGCTGTACATCAGAATTGGGTTGATAAGAGAAGCCGCAAACCGTGTGGTGTGTCAAAGGTTATTTATGGGAAGTCGTAATGGGTGAAAATGAAAGCCCATTGTGGATGACTGTCTGCGTGCGTCAGAGGCTTCGTGTAGCCGCGTTTGTCTTCATATGTGGGTGTGTGTGTATCTGTATACGTCCCCTCTCGGGTTAGATTATTGAGAACACAACCTGCGTCATATACGCTGCTCTTGTTTATTCTGATCCATCACGGCTAAATTCAAGCCTTCACACACTTTGATCATCCGCCACGCGGTATCACCGAAATCAAAGGTAAGATTGCTTTGTAAATGATCCTGAACAAAAGATAAAAGCAACTATAAATACATTTACATTTATGCATTTAACTGATGCTTTTACCCCAAGCGGCTTACAATGCATTCAAACTTATCAGTATGTGAGTTCCCTCAGAATCGAACCCACAACCTTTGCGCTGCTAACGCGGTGATCTACCAGTTGAGCTACAGGAACACTTCCAAACCCCATCAGAGGTGGCATTACGCTTTCATAAACTTTGAGGAACATCTGACCTTAACGTCACCAGAGGAACCTAAAGATCAGCCATGACTCAATTGCGTATCGATTGAGGCCTGCTCTGGTATGGAAGAGCTGTGCACATAGGTGTGGGCTAAAAGAGACAGGCTGAAAACTAATGGGTCTCGCCATCAATGGTCCATCTCCAACACAGCGCCACTTCCTTTGATGATCATTAAAAAGGACCTCTGTTTTTTGATCAGACCTCTGTGCGGACGCCTCAGATTACCTCTCCCGCTAATTGAGGAAGCTTTTCGGTGCTCTGTGTAGGTGTAATTAATTTACTCTGGAAATTAATTATTGTTGCTACTCTGAGAGCACTGAACAAAAACATTTTTCTATTTCGTAATTTAAAAAAGATAGAGGATCATTTATGACTAAACGGAATCATCTGCTGCAGATTACTTTTGACCCGCGTTTAAATTAAATTGATATGCAGTTCAGCCTAATATGATAAATGGTAATCGAGACTCACAGTTTGCTTAGCGCAGTTTCGCTTCCGCTGTTTTCGGTTCCTTACAGGTCTTGAGAAAATGTAGGTTGATGGGCAGGAGATTTATCAAATTACTCAGATAAGACCTCAGATAACGACATGTTCATATTTGAGAAATTACTGTATTCCAACGATAGTTTCCCAAATTTGTGTCAAACAGACAGGAAGGAACAATTAAGGAATTGTTCACCCAAAAATGACATTTCTACTATTATTTATTCCCTCTCAAGTTGATCTCGAGAACCAGATCAGTGAGAAGATCCTTTTTTTCAGCTTGTTTTTCTCAGTTCACAATTCAGATTTACTGACACAGTCACAGTGTCATATTCACACAAAACATATGGACTATTTTCATAGTGCCTTTATAATGTTTTTGAAGCTTGACAGACGTGGGCACTATAAAGTGTCAGACCTAAATCAAGATAAACAGCATGAGTTTAAAATGGCACGAGGGAAAGTAAGCAACGACTGCGTGTTTATTTTCGGGTGAACCAACTTTTAACAGGTATATAACAGTATTTTTTATAGGCAAACTAATATTCATGTTAAGAAAACCTAAAATAGGTCATGTCTTCTTGTGAGTTCTATGAAATAGTCAGCGCATATTTCACATCACAGCATTGAGGTAACATCATATGAACTGTGTGAGGTGAAATGAAGGACATTGTGTCAGTTCATGGACCCCATGGACGACATGTTCTATTGTAGTATATGAGACTTGGAGGTAGACCGTACATCATTAGCATGAATGCTAATGATGTACGCCTGTGTTCAAAGGCCTCTGCGTGTAAATTTTTAAGTAGCTTTGAGAGAAGATCAGGGTTAAGCTAAGAACAAGTTCACAGAGTCTTGTGTCATTCACTACACAAGAGGGTGACCGAGGTAACATGATAGGGCTCCTTTTGCTAATCAGTGGCTGAGATAATGACAATAGCCCTTGAAGCTGTGGCTCTATGACTCACTGACACACTGTTAGACACTTTAGGTGACACAACAAGATCCTAAATGGATACCTACTACACACTGTTCAGAAGTGAGTAATCCATGCTGGTTACAAAAACCTGAAAATCTTAAAACCAACCTGAACCGGTTTGCTGGTTTTAGCCGGTTTAGGCCAGTCTAGGTGGTCTCCTAGCCGGTCCACATGGTATTAGCTGGTTTAAACAAGCCGCCCGTACTGACCAGCTGACAAGGACCCAAATATACTGTAAACCCAGCAAACAGGCCAGCATGAACAGGCTACGAGACCAGCATAAACCAGCTGAGACCATCATAAACAAGCTAAGACCATAGGCTGTTCTGAGCATTTCAAATACATAAATATGTATTACCTACATGGAAGAAATCTCAAAGATTATAAATATGGTGGCACATAAATAACCATAGTTAGAGTACTAATGGATGTGATAATTGTTATTAAGTTTGCATGATTAATAGGCCCTCTGTCACTGAAAGCAGCAGAGCTGGATGACAGCTGTCAGAGGAACATCAGTACCCATCTAGTTCTCCCACTGTTTTCAGTATCTTTCCATCTACCTCTGACCACTTCTCCTGTTTTCTGTCTCATGTGCATTACAGCACCAACATTGTTTCTTTGTTGTTTCCTGTTTGAAATCTCAGCCACTCTCTGGAGGTCTTCTCTGCTTTCACTGAAGCTCTTCACAGCTGTGCTCGACTCTCCTGCCTCTCCTTCTAATATCATTGTGAGCCTCTAATGCAGGAGAACCGTCTCAATTATCCTCTGCCTGCCTCTCTTGGCATGCTTCAGTTGAGTCCATCTTACAGCACTCAAAAGGTTCATGCCAAATTGGAAATCTCGGTATGCAATTAGGTCGGCCACTAAAGCATTCCTTAAATCTCCATGTCAAATAAATTTGACATGAATTTATTCTCTGCAAAGCTTTATGGTAAAGGTACAGATAACGATATGTAAAAAAAATCCCATTTGTGCACGACT
>JAZGTI010005690.1:0-24925 GCA_036877585.1 Botia kubotai
CACACACACACACAAACATTCATACTGTATATATATATATATATATACACACACAAAACTGGACATTCCCCACCCTTCTTGTTTGCACTAATTGTTTTTGCACATCTGACATTCCCCACCCTTCTTGTTTGCACTAATCGTTTTTTGCACATCTGGCTGCCAAAACCACACCATGTTTACATTGTTATACACTTATGTTTACATTTGTTACACTGTCTTGTGCTGTCTGCACATGTTTTTGCACTTGTGCACTTTATGTATATACTTTGTTTAATATATGTAGCTCTTATGTCTGTGATGTTTAGTGTTTGTTTAGTGTTTGTTTTATGTAGCACCTTTATCTGGAGAAACGTTGTATCGTTTCACTATGTACTTGTATATGGTTAAAATGACAATAAACTCCACTTGTAACTTGTAACTTCTTGAATCAGACTTTTTCCTCACAAAACTCTGTGTCTGTGTCTATTTCCCGCCGGATTCTGTGTGTAAGGCACTAACAGACAGAACACACAGCGTGTTGTTTTAACATATGCGATTAATTATTGAATGATTGACAATGATACAAATAAATGTAGAAATACAGGTAAATATTTATATTAACTTACTATAATTACTTACTATAATCCTGACCGCTGTGAGCTTGCTTGAACGTCAAGTCTGAAGGCAAGTGAAGAATCTAGAAAGTTCAGCAAAGAATGAACAATTTTGACCAGTAACTGGGTCGGAATAACCCAACCAGATGTTCAGCTGTAAATAACACCCTCAAAACCCATTGACCCAGCACAAACAACACAGCAAAGTGTGTACTGTACCCCAAACAACCCAGAACCCAGCACAATTAACCCAACAATGTGGTTACAGAAACAATCCAGCATTTTTTGAGTGTATTAACAGTGGCTGAGGTTTCTCAGTCAGATACTCAGTGACTGTTAAGGCGAATACAAAGTGGGTCGGTCTATCATTGACTTTCATTCATAAATGAACCGATTCCTGTTTAATTTGTTTCGCTCAGAATAAACGCGCATTAAACACAGTCTGCGCAACAGCAATTTTTAAAACTGTGCCCACGCGTTTCCCACCAATATAATTTGGTCTTTCCAGTTAATGTGAGAATAACGCTGAAAGAAAGAATAAATTATATAAAAAGCAAGATAATGTATTTTTGTTAAGACTTAATTAAGATTTAATTTTAGTATGGTATGTGTATGTATACAATAATAAAACCCCTTTAGACACCCCTTTTTACGGCTTATGTGTTCGCCCAGTGAGTACATATGCAATCTTGAATCTAAGAAACATTTTCTTTCTGTCCTTGAAAACAATGCTTCTCTGCTTAAACAGGACTTTAGAGCATGTAGAAAAATCAAACACTGTATAAGTGACCTTATGTGTGAGCATTAAATGCAGAAACAATCAAGAGGGAATACATATGGATGTTTATTAAACTACACTAAGGGGGAAACATATAACATCTAAGTAGACATAAACATATACACAATAAACACATACACAAATGCAAGGAAATCATACTGAGAGTGAGAGAGTACTTAATAAAGGGGCATAACTTAATGTGGCTATTCTATGTATACAGAAATCATATACATGCATTGAGCTTTAGTGCAGAGCATGAGTCCGAATGCGCATGGAGGGAGTTTAGAGGGGTTCAGATATACTATATTTTCCTTTTTTATTCATATCCTTTTTCTATATATCTGTATATATGTTCATATTGCACTGCTAATTTGCACTTCTGGTTAGATGTTAACTGCATTTCGTTGCCTTGTTACTATGTGCAATGACAATAAAGTTGAATCTAATCTAATCTAATCTAATAAAGAGAATGTCATTCTTTTGGTATATTGGAATGTTCTTAGTCTCTCTTGGGCCATGTGGCATTACTCATTCCCATGAAATTCCTTTGAAAGTTGGGCGGGGTATCACTATCCTGTTGGTGTTAGAGATGCTGACAGCCATCTTGCGGGAAAGTTTGCTTCCAGATTCTCTGAAGCCTGGGGTCTTTCACCCCCATGCTGGGTTTGGGAGTCTTAAGTAAATGGGATATTTTAAATGATCCAAAATTTGGCCATGGCAGACACTAAAATACCATACAGTGTACATTAGTATTTACAAAAATGAAATACTAAACTAAAAAAATCAGTCTACAGTTTGAATATTGTGTTGAAATGACAGTAACAGAATTTACAAAAACATATCCTTATAGGTAATGTCAACAGTCTCCCAGTGAACAAGCCAACAGGGCAACTCCAGTAATGTATAAATGGAATACAAAACTTGAGAGAAACCAGGAACACAGAGGAGGGCCAGTTCTTCTGCAGACTGTAACTTTTTTTGTTGAACGGAAAGGATTTTTTGCAAATTTATATAGCTGTCAGTCTGATTGCATTAAAAATGTAAGACAACTGAAGAATGTTTAAACAGGGATGGTGGTAAGGGCATGACTTTACTGATTGCAGCTCTAACTGCATATATTCAGAGTCTATAGAGTCTGAGGTGGAAAGTTACATAGAAAACAGGCAACCAAGCAGATGAGCAAACAAACAGACAGCAAGAAATTAAGTAAAAAAAAGTTCATTACATACTATTCCCATTGCTTCTGGGGTGACCCATCCACAATGGTAAGCAAATTGCAGGGGGTCCAGAGAGGGGGGCAGCAGGGTCTTGATGTGCCTCATGACGAGCCTCTTGAAGCACTTCATGATGGTGGGAGTAAGTGCAACGGGATGGTAGTCGTTGAGGCAGGACACTGGAGACTTTTTTGGCACGGGGACAATGGTGGTGGCCTTGAAGCACGTCGGCACAACAGTGCTGCTCAGGGAGGTGTTGAAGATGTCTGTGAAAACATCTGCCAGCTGGTCTGCACATCCTCTGAGCACTCAATGTTGTCTGGACCAGCAGCCTGTACAGAGTCTTCCTTACATCGATCGTGGTTAGACACAGCACCTGGTCATTGGGAGGAGGAGTGGTCTTCCTCGTCGTCACGCCATTCTGTGCCTCGAATCAAGCATAGAAGTTCTTCAGAGCATCTGGGAGGGAGGCATCACTGTCACAGGCAGGTGATGCTGTCCTGTAGTTGGTGATGGTCTGGATGCCCTGCCACATGCGCCGTGTGTCTCTGCTGGCCTCGAAATGGCTGTGGATTTTCTGAGCGTATGTGCGCTCAGGAATAGGTAAGTTAATGCAATGCCTAATAAGTAGTCAATGCAGAGTTGACAGAGCCGGGCTAATATGGTCATTGTGGTTTCTCATTTTTGTGAAAACTCAAAAACTGACTCACAACTGTTTTGACACCTGACTAATCTTTTCTACATAAAAAACCTTCTTCTGTTCATCTTGTCTCTAGCAGCGGAATATGATTTCAACTTGTAAATGTAGCTTTGTAGACTTGGCTTGTTGGTTGCTTGCCTTTTGTTAGTTGCTTTGGATAAAAGTATCTGCTAAATGAATAAATGTAAATGTAACTCTATCTGCTGATTTTACACCAACTGGGGTTCTTGTATTAAACCTGCAGGACAACCACCCAGCAAGGTATTGCAATAGCCTAGTCTTAAAGTCCTGAATGCATGAATTAACTTTTATGTGCTTGACATACAGAGCATGTCGCATTTTTAATTTTAATTGAAAAATGTTTTACAAACATTGGAAATGTGGCGTTCAAATGACAAATGGCTTTCAAATAGGACACCCTGATTTCTAACCGATGATGAGGGTTTTATAGTGCATTCATGAAGAGTGAAACAGTATGCTAGTTTGTTATGTGCAGATGTTTTTGAGTTTTGTCTGGGTTTTGTAAAAGGTAGGGTCCAGACATCCAGTTTCAAATATCAACCATGCAAATTGTCCATTTAGTAAACTGATGCGTTTTGTCTGGGTTTGAAAAAATATACAGCTCAGTATCATCAGCGTAGCAGTGGAAACTAGCATGTACAGGGCAAAAGAGCAAAGGCACTGGGCCCTGTGGTCAGGGGCATAGCAACCGGGGGGGACGGGGGCGACACGTCCCCCTCACTTTTAGAAACAGGTGATTCTGTCCCCCGCACTTTTTTTGACCTAGCGCCAATATTTCTGCCCGTGTTCTCTGATTTGTTAATTAGATTTGAGTGAACTAACGTTTAGCCAATCACAGCGCGAATCTCTTGGGTGTCTGCCATGAGCTTCAAATCTTGTTGCTCTTGTGAATTTTCGTTCGTTCACACACTTGGCTGTCTGGGGTAAAATGCACCCTAGAAAAAAGAAGAGGACGATTACATCCTTTTTTCAAACACACAATGTGAGTATGTTACAGAATGTCGCAATGACACGAATCACGTTTCCATGTTATGATTTAACGTCGAAAGACAACAGAACCTGTTCTGTGTACCTCATCACGTTGCGCCGAATTCAGTGCGTGTTCAATGCTTTCCTGCTTGTTGTTTTGGGTAAAAGCGCCTGGTAAATGAGATATAACAGATTATCGGGTTCTGCTGTCTTTTGTTGCCCACGTGCTGCTCATGTCCAGAGTAGAATTGTCCTTTCAAATCAAATTTGTTTTGCAACGAATATCTTATCATACTTTAGTCTTTTAATTCATTACTACTGTGCAACAAGTTGCTAATATTTTAAGGAAATATACATTAATTTGTTTTCTTATACATTTAAATAATTCAGCATCTTCCATTTTATGTTCCAGTTTTTAATAAAATTAGCTTTATGTCATACTTGATAAAATTAGTCTTTTAATTCATTGCTGCCATGTCCTAATTGGTCTGTAGGAAAGACAGGCTGCGAAGTCATCGACAGAGAGAGGGGAGGACAATTGCTCGACCTCTAAGATAAACATTGTAGTAATTGTAGTAGTAAGATAAACATTGTTCAAGTGTAGTGTAAATTAAATATTGTAAATATCATAAAATATATTTTTCATATCATTTTCTACTTCATACAAATTAAAGTATAGATTTCCACAGTGGTCTTAAAGTCCAAGTCCTGCAGTATTTTATTTATTTATTTATGTATTTTTATGAGTATGATTTCACAGAAATAGGTTCATGTAAGTTATCCTGACATGTTCCTCAAATTGCCACTTTGGTGCTGTAAAATGCCCATTGTTCTTCTATTTAGAATTTATTATACTGTATGAACACCCTTGGGTCACATCACCATACTGTCCCCCCACTTTTAAATTGCCTGCTACGCCCCTGCCTGTGGTACTCCTTACTGAACTTACGATCTGTGCGCCACATTTTCGTTTAGAGCTACAAATTGGAAATGGTCAGATAAATATGATTTAAACCATGCCAGGGTAATTTCCCTAATGGCAACATAATTTTCAAGTCTATTCAAGAGAATGTCAGGGCTCAGGTTTGATCGACCTCTCTTCTCTTCTGCACAAGGCTTTGTTTTTGGTTTTGTCTATACGTGCTGACCGCTTTCAGCTGATCGTGTTTCGCAATCAGCGCGGCCGTGCACATATTTACAGCTGTTTATGATTTTCTTATTAATTTTCTTCTTATTTAAGTTTCTTGCTTTCACCTTTTCCTCTGCCAGTGTGTTTTGTTTCTCATGCTTTATATCTTTAGCTGCTTGCCTTGTGGTTGATCTCCCAAGGCAAGCAGCTGGCGCACAATCCAGGCAATAACAGAATCAACTAAATAAATAAAAAGAAACAACACAACATAACTAAGAAATCAAAACGAACGTGCAAATAAAGCATGAGAAAAACACACACACACACAGTCATGGCCAAAAATATCGCCATACTTGCAATTCTGTCAGAAAATGGAACACTTCTCTCAGAAAATTGTTCCAAATGCAAATGTTTTGGTATTCACGTGCTTATTGTTTTTGTTTGCACTGGAACAACACAAAAAAACAGAGAAGAAAAGTCAAACTTGATGAAATTTCACGCAGAACTCAAAAATGGACTGGACAAAATTATTGGCACCTTTCAAAATTGTAATTTCTTTTCAAGCATGTGATGCTCCTGTAATTTGTATTTAGACACACCAATGGCAAGTAACAGGTGTGGGCAATATAATAATCATGCTTGCAACCGGTTAAAATAGAGAAAAGTTAACTCAGCCTTTGTGTTGTGTGTCATGCTGAGCATGGAGAAAAGAAAGAAGTGTTGTCTGTGGATTTGAGAGAAAAAATTGTGAAAAAACATGGACAATCTCAAGGCTACAATTCGATTTTCAGAGATCTTAATATTCCTGCGTCCACAATTGGGTGGTGCGCAATATCATTAAGAGGTTTACAGCCCATGGCACTGTAGCTAACCTCCCTGGATGTGGATGGAAGAGCAAAATGAATTCAAAATTACAATGAGGGATTGTTCAGATGGCGAATAAAGAACATTGATTAACTTCCAAACAAATTCAAGCTGATCTGCAGACACATGGTAGTCAGCTCCCACTATACGTCGCTATCTGAATGAAAAGGGACGCTATGGTAGGAGACCCAGGAGGACACCACTGCTGACACAAAGACATAAAAAAGCAAGATTGGAGTTTGCCAAAACTTATGTGAGAAAACAGTACAGCTGCGTCTCCACGAGAGGTCATGGGTATTCCAGCAGGACAATGACCTGAAACACACTTCAAAAAGCACTCAGAAATAGTTACAAACAAAGCACTGGGGAGTTCTGAAATGGCCAGCAATGAGTCCAGATCTGAATCTCATAGAGCACCTGTGCAGAGATCTCAAAACAGCAGTTGGGAGAAGGCATCCTTCAAATCTGAATGACCTGGAGCAGTTTGCAAAAGAAGAGTGGTCCAAAATTCCAGTAAGGAGGTGTAAGAAACTCATTCATGGTTACAGGAAGCGATTAATTATTATATTTTTTCCAAAGGGGGCGCTACAAAATATTAAGTTAAGGGAGCCAAATAATCTTGTACAGTGCATTTTTTGGGGTTCTGTGTGGAATTGTATCAGATTTGACTTCTGTTTTTTTGTGTTGTTCCAATGCAAACAAAAAAATAAATATGCGAGTACCAAAACATTTGCAACTGCAACAATTTTCTGAGAAGGTTGCATTTTCTGACCGAATTGCAAGGGTGCCAATATTTTTGGCCAGGACTGTAGGTGTTAATGTTCTTTCTGGAGAACTGCGGATTGCTGCGGTCTTTGTTGGTCATCCACTACTGAAGAGGAATGTGTACACAATCTGACCTTGGATTGGTGCTGTTCAAACTCCTTAGAGATGGTTTTGCAATCTTTTGCAGTCTCATGAGCAGCAGCAACTCTTTATCTGAGGTCCTCAAAAATCTCTTAATTATTTTTAAAGTTATCAGACTTTGAAACATTTCTGTACATCAAATAAAACAGGTTGCTTACACCTGATTATCGTTACAAGTCACCTGACTCCAATTTCACAGTCAAATTACCTGCTTAATCCTAGAGTCAGGTCATGTTTATGCAGACAAAAGCAAGTTTAAAGGCTTACAAAGTTTCAAGCACCAATATATAATGGCACAAATTAAGGAAATTTCTCAAGCCATACCATGAATAAGTATTAAAACATTATTCATTTAGAAGGTGTAGTGGTAATGTGGATTGTTGACATAGTTAACTGTCAAACTCATATGGTGCTTTAGCCTTAAAGAATGAACTGACATCTGGAGTTTCTGCACACCACCACTAAAATATACAATCCTTGTATTTTATATACTCAGAATTATTATTTATTTAAGTTTTGTTTGTGAAATATATCATCAATTTTAATTTCAATCCATTCTCATCCTTATTTCTTTTACTTATAAGGGTCTGTTTCTGACTTTTATTTTTGGCATTTTTACATTATTATTTCCCTATAATCATCACACCCATACTTACCAAGTCAGCTGTGATATAATACAGACTGGACACAGGCAACAAGATCTGGCACAGAAAGCCCAAACCATCCCAATCCATTCTCCTGAAACTGCTGTCAGATCGGCTGATTAACCCACCCTGGTGTCGCCTGTCTTGCAGGATCTGCTCCGCAGTACATGGGTCAGGAGGAGTTCTACGCAGAACCATATGGACACGCTCAGAGCTCCAGCGAGCCTAGCAGTATTAGTCAGCAGTATTACTCAGATGGTAACCACATACTCATTCAAAACCTTTCTGCATTCAGCCATTCATTCATTCCACACTCAGTTATCTCAGTCATGTCTTATGTGTCATATCTTAATTTCCAAGTTTTTTTAAATAAGATTTGAAATGAAGCTCTTTAAAAGTATGTCCTCATTTGATTGTAAATTTTTGGTGTGCCGAAATTTCAGATCTGGCTTTCCTTCCTCGTATTGTTGTTGGGACATTTGAGACTTGTTGTGTTGTTTCCATGTGTGAGTTTGTATTTGTGTGGGACTAGTTGATAAATGTTAATGTGTTTCAAGGCTAGTTACAGCTCATCTGTTCATCGGCATGTATTTAACAGGTCATGGGGAATATTCCTATCAGCAGTCTGCCTATGGAGACCAGGGCTATGAGCGATCCTTTGATGAGTCCTCACAGCACTATTACGAAGGCGGTGAGTCCTGTAAAGGTTCGCATCACTCAATGTGTAATAATTAATATATGACTGCATTTTTACTAAAATATTGATGTAGATAATTTACTAAAATTCACTAAATTTACTAAAACTTTGTGTTTTTTACCTAAAAGTTTTAAATGTCAGTTAGTTTAGTACATATGTAAAAATACATACAGTGGTTTCAGTCCTTGCTGAATGTAAGCTAGTTATTTTTTGTTACGATTTATTAGTTACAACTTTCATTTCTATACTTTCGTATTTACTTATTTATCTATGTATTAATACATTTGAGTATCTTTATCTAGCTTTTACATTCAAATCAAGCAGTCAAGCCCAGATTAGGAAAGTAAGAGTGAAAAACTGAGTTTTATAGCGTTTGAAGTTCTTAAGGCCTTGTACCAAAGCAAAAATCTTATTAGAAGACAGACCTGAGGCCTTATGTATAAAGAATCGCAATGTAATGCCACGCCAGCAGAGGGAGCCCTCGCCTGAGTATTGACTGATACCGCTCACTTCTACTCTCGTACCCTGGTACTCTGCTTCTACAACAGTTTCCTGTTTGGCAGCCATTTAAGCATGGCCAGGCCAAACAGGCCTTGCAAAGTACTGCCAGTTCTACTGCCTTACAGAGCTTTTCTATGGTCTCAGGCTTCTTTCATGCCCATTATATACTGTCATGGCCAAAAATATCGGCGTAACGGAAACTCGTGAGGATCCATCTGCAGCATTTTATTCAAGAGTGGTCAAAACAGGCACTGGTTCAAACACCAGCAAACAGAGCAATGGGGACCACAAGCAATGGTCAGGGCACGCAGCAAACAATCAAAAACGTAATCCAAAGCAAGGTCAAAAGGCAGGTAGCAAACAATCAAAAACACGATGGACATTCCAAATAGAAACCAGGTAAACAATAGTGAAGATGCTCTGAAATGTTAGCCAGGGCAAAACAAAACAAAGTATCTGGCTTGATTGGAGTCAGGTGTGACAAACAGGAAGTGATCAGCCCCAGATACGGGGCCCATGGGAAATGTAATCCGAATTGGTGCTAATACTCAACAGAGGGTTCCCTCTGTTGACACGGAGGAGGTGGAGCGGGAGCTAACAATCGGCACCCTTGCAATTCTGTCAGAAAATGCAACACTTTCCTCAGAAAATTGTTCCAATTGCAAATGTTTTGGTATTCACTTGCTTATTGTTTTTGTTTGCACTGGAACAACACCAAAAAACAGAGAAGAAAATTCAAAATTGATAAAATTTCACACAGAACTCAAAAATGGACTGGACAAAATTATTGGCACCTTCTTAAAATTGTAAGAAATAAATGCTTTTTTCGTCCTGTAATTTGTATTTAGACACACCTGTGGCAAGTAACAGGTGTGGGCAATATAGTAATCACAACCAGTTAGGATAAGAACTCCATTTTAACCTGCAACCAGTTAAAATGGAGAAAAGTTGACTGAACCTTTGTGTTGTGTGTCACACTGAGCATGGAGAAAAGAAAGAAATGTAAAGTTGTCTGTGGATTTGAGAGAAAAAAATGTGGGAAAACATGGACAATTTCAAGGCTACAAGTCCATCTCCAGAGATCTTAATGTTCCTGTGTCCACTATGCACAATATCATCAAGAGGTTTACAGCCCATGACACTGTAGCTAACCTCCCTGGACGTTAATGCAAAATTAATGAAAAATTAGAACGAAGGATTGTTCAAATGGTGGATAAAGAACCCTGATTAACTTCCAAACAAATTCAAGCTGATCTGCAAACACAGGGTACAACAGTGTCAGCTGACACTATCCGTCGCTATCTGAATGAAAAGTGACGCTATGGTAGGAGACCCAGGAGGACACCACTGCTGACACAAAGGCATAAAAAAGCAAGATTGGAGTTTGCCAAAACTTATGTGAGAAAACCACAATCCTCTGGGAGAATGTACTGTGCACATATGAGACAAAAGTAGAGCTTTTTGGTAAAGAATATCATGGCACTGTTTACAGAAAAATAAATGAGGCCTCCAAACATGGTGGAGGTTCAAAGATGTTTTGGGGTTGCTTTGCTGCTTCTGGCACTGGATGCCTTGACTGTGTGAACGGTATCATGAAACCTGATGATTACCAAAGAATTTTGGAAAACACAGTGTCAGAAAGCTGTGTCTCCACCAGAGGCCATGGGTCTTCCAGCAGGACAATGACTCAAAACACACTTCAAAAAGCACTCAGAAATTGTTACAAACAAAGCGCTGAAGAGTTGTGAAATGGCCAGCAATGAGTTCAGATCTGAATCCCATAGAACACCTGTGGAAAGATCTTAAAACAGCAGTTGGGAGAAGGCATCCTTCAAATCTGAAAGACCTGGAGCAGTTTGCAAAAGAAGAGTGGTCCAAAATTCCAGTAGAGAGGTGTAAGAAATTCATTCATTGTTACAGGAAGCGATTGATTTCATTTTTTTTCCAAAGGGGGTGCTATCAAATATTAAGTTAAGGGTGCCAATAATTTTGTCCAGTGCATTTTTTGGGTTCTGTGTGGAATTGTATCAGATTTGACTTTTCTTCTCTGTGTTTTTGTGTTGTTTCAATGCAGACAAAAAAAAACATGTGAGTACCAAAACAATTGCAACTGCAACAATTTTCTGAGAGAAGGGTTGCATTTTTTGACAGAATTGCAAGAGTGCCAATATTTTTGGCCATGACTGTATATTTATAGAAGTCATAAAGAAATTTCAGTTCATTTGTCTATATTTTCATTTATTCATTATTTTTTTCACATTTCATTATTTGTTTTACATTTTTAAAAAATAATTAAAAAGTATGAAAGAAACACAATTGTCTATCAAAAAGATTTTTGAGGTACTACATATTACTTATCACTAAGTGGGTTTAATTGAACTGGGTCTGTCAATTACAATGCTAAAACCAGAAAATGAATAAAGTTGGACAAAGTAATTGGTAAATTAGTAAAGAAATACGTAACAGAGACCAGTAGGGCATATCCGTGGATCTCTCCCTCAGATAGAAAATCAGTCCATGAAAAAAATCCAGTTTAGGGCATAGAGCTGCCTGGTAGAGGGAGCTCTGGCCTGAGTGATTGTGTTTACCACTGCTGGTGGTAAATCACCTAGGTCCTCCGTGTCTCATCCAGAGACCAGGCATGGGTCCAGAGGTCTGGCCTGGGATGCCAGATCATGCCCTGCCAGGGAGGGACTGTTAAAAGGAGCATCAGCTCCGGGATTTGACCAGAAAGGGGCCAACATCAGGAATTGCTCCTTCTCCTCCCTGACTTTGCACAGTGTTTGTACAGTCAGGCTCACTGGGAGAAAAGTGAACTTGTGCAGCCCATGGGGCCAGCTGTGCACTAAGGCATCCGTGTTGAGGGGAGCCTCGGTCAGAGCATATCAAAGCGGACAATGTGTCGATTCCCAAGAGGCAAAGAGATCCACCTGCTTCACTCTGAACTGGTATCATATACGCTGGACCACTTGGAGATGGAGTCGCCACTTGCCACGGAGCATCACCTATTGCAAGAGCACATCCGCTGCATGGTGAAGGTTGCCTGGGGTATGAGTGGCTTGTAAAGACTTCAAACTGCTGACACCAAGTATGAGTACCATCCTGGTGATTTATATACACCACTGTCGCCATATTATCCATCCAGATCAACACAGACTTATCCTGGATGACCGGACAAAACCTCCGTAGGGCAAGCAGAACTGCCAACAGCTCCAGGCAGTTAATGTGTTGCAACGCCATGTTGAAGCGGTCTCATATACATCAACACGAAAGGCACTACTGCTGTTGAGGATGCCATATACCCTGGAGTCTCTAAATGTATTTTAGTGGGACCACCATCTTGCCACTGAAGATACTGAGGCAATTCATCATTGATTACACGTGCCCCTTTGTGACGCATGCTGTAATATTGACAGTCCAACTCCAACTCAAGAAAAGAAATGCTCTGCACTGGGGAAAGCTTGCTTATTTCCCAGTTGACCTGAAAACCCAGTCAATCCAAGTGGTTGAGAATGTCCCTGTGTGCACTACTGTTGGATCCATCTGCAAGAGCAGGTTGGTCTTCTCTGGGCCATCTCAGGACTGCTTAGAAACTTTGGCAGGGTTCTTGGCAGTCGACTGGCGGGCAGCCGGTGCCGGTTTCCTGCGACTGGACCTCATTGCAAGCAGAGGTGCTGGCTGAGATGTAAATGGAGCAGGCTGAGGAGTCACATAATCCTTGGATTAACAAGGAACAGACAAAGGGGGCTGTCTCTGGGGCCTGTACCCTGGGTAGGGATGTGTTTGCTGCTTCTCCACCGTTAAAAACTGGCAGGCAAGTCCTTGTAACAGCATGTGGTGTTGCCAGACAGGCCGCCCTGTGAGATATTGAGACCTTTCAGATTCAGATAAAAGTGATGTATTGGTTCATGTATGGTAACCCATATTTGAAATGTGACCTCTACATTTAATCCATTCAATGAGTAGTGAACACACACACCTGGAGCAGTGGGCAACTATCATTGCAGTGCCCTGGGAGCAACTGGGAACAAGGTGCCTTGCTCAACAGCCTTGGGAATCCACCCAGCACCTGCGCCGTGACTTTCGGTGCCCTTAGGGCGAGGTCAGTCACCGTACACAGTTCCTGTAGTTGGACTCAGAGACTGGCGATGACTCAGGGACATTGGCACCCTCAGGTGCATTTGCATCAGATGGAGTAAACCTGTCCTCCACTGCTTCATTTGATTACTCGTCCTCATCACGAGTCCCAAAAGTGACAGTGAAGCCGCCATAGGGCAGTCCACACATCTCTTCTGGAAACTCTACCAGCCCGGATGAGCATGCTGGGCGATGGATGTCCTTAGGGTTCTCTCCCATTATCATCCATTTTTTTTCCCCAGTTTGCCTTTGGGGCTTGCTGACAGTCCCTTTTGTGCAGCCGCAACAAAAGGGGTATAGCAGGGAGCAACCAAAGTGGTTCTTTGTTTCTTGCAGAAGAGATAAACCCACAACTGCAACGTCCCAATGGACATGTTTTGACAATGAGAACACAAACCCTCAACGAATGTCACCTCAGCATAGGCAGAGATTGTGGCTATCCGAGAAACAGAGATACTAACTACAACCAGAAGCACATGCACAGAAAAACAATATGACATATACTGGAGAAATGTACTTTTTAGAGGAAATTTGTACTGTACTGCACTGTAAAATTCAAGTGAAAGACAAAAAGCAAAGCAATACTAATACATGGATCGGCTCTGAAGAACAAATCTGAATGAGTGGTGCACACCATCTTCCTTCTATACCTGGATATCTGAAACAGAGATTGACATGCAATTTCCACTCACCAATTCCTATTGGAGCTTATTTTTAAAGCCAATTTTCATTGACTTTTTATATTATAAACAGAGTGATCAGTCTCCCAAGGTCAAACCCCTAGTGTTACTACACTGACACAGCATTGAGTAAGTGATCAAAAGGGAACAAATTTTTCTTGATTTCTTGATTGGTAATTACAAAGTAGGATCAGTACAGGATTTGTAATCCTTCTTGTGTTAATAAAAAGATTGTGAATTCTGAGTGTGTGTCAGGTTCGCAGATAAGGAAGAACCCAAAAGCGGACAGCGAGTAATTTAAACAACTATTTAAACGGCAACAGAAAACTCATGCCCAAACAGGCTCACTTTAATAAATAACCAAACCTCCCACCAGGAGGCGACAACAAGGAACTCAAAAGGTGCAGGTTGAACACATAGCAATTAATAAATAAATCAGAACACAAACTGGAACCAAAAGATGAATAACCTAAAGTATAAATAAATATAAACGATGATTAGACAAACAGGAAGATATAATCAACGCTAATTGGGAACATAAACAAGGTTCAACCAGAACTCTAAGAATAAATTAATACAAAAATAAATAAATTAATGGCTTAAGAATGACTACACACAATGACAGACAGAGTGAGCCCTGGAGCGGATCTTGGAGCGAGCCCTGGAGCGAACCCTGAAGCAAGCCCTGGACCTGGTGCCTTGGGATCTGGCGCCTTGGACACTTGGCAGGGCCCCTTCGCCGGGACAGGAACTAGACAGGCGGATGCCACCGCCAGAACAGGAACTAGACAGGTGGACGCCACCGCCGGGACAGGAACTAGACAGATGGATGCCACCGCCGGGACAGGAACTAGACAGGCGAACTCCACCGTCGGGACGGGCGCTACCGGACTTGGCTCTGGGAAGACGGGCGCCACCAGACACTGGAGTGGGGGGTAGCACTGCTGTCGGAGCCACCGCCGAATCCAACAGGGGAGGAAGAGCCACCTCACACCTCTTCCTCCTCCACCTGGAGACTGCCCTCCTTCAGGAGGACCGCTGGCATGTGGTTCTGGATCTGACGAGTCGCTCGCGCGCCCGACAAGCTCCACCCCGGCCCAAATCGAGTTCCTGAGGGACTCAATGGAGCCCGGCGGGAACCCATCCCTCCCCGGACTGGGACCCCCAGGAGTCCCTCGTAAGTAAAGTGCAGTCCTAAAGCAGTCCTCATGAATTCAAAGATGGAGTAGAAGGAAATATATCAGATAGATTAACAGATTAGATTAAAAGCTTGTAAAGAAACTGTTCAGAGAAAAAAAATGGGAAAATGCAGCAACTACAAAATAGTAACTTGCCCATAAGCTAGAGGTTTTGCCAGTAACAAAAGCAACTATTCGAGCATGGCCCTAATGGGTCAGCAATTACGGACATACTTTGAAGCAATATTTATTCAGGATGAGGTACTCCTGACTTTTAATATCACCATGGGTTATAGGGTCACAGAGAGGAACTGGCATTGTTCTTGCCTTACTTTTGGAAACGGTTAAATGAAACTGAAGTATGAGCCTTACAACAGGGTGCATAATTTGTGTAAGGGTGAACAATGTTTGAGAAAATTGACATTGCTGTGCCGTATTCTTGCAGAGAAGGTAATGATAAATTGATGAAAATCATTTAGCAATCATTAATTTGCAAAAGGATGAACTATACTTTCATATGAAAGGTAATCATAGGGCAATGCACCTACAGAAGAGCAATAATGAACAGATGAACATAATATGTGCAATACCCATGCTAAAAGCAAAGCTCACTACTCAAAAAAAAAAAACAACAACAAAAAACAACTGCATTAGCAAAAAAGGTTTTGCATAAATATTCAGCGTCAACGAAAACAAAATCCTTAGCCGTGGCAGAGTCAAAGTCCATCAAAGTCTAATGAAAAACATCAGGAGCAAAGAGACCATCAATGTACATACAATTTACATCAACCTGAATTTTATAAAGTACATTTTGTGCTGGTTCTGATGTACATACAGTTTTACAAATCTAAAATTTGTGCGTACACACATTTTAGGATGAACTTTTTATAAATGAGCCTTTGGTCCAAGTCATAATATGCCAAAACTTAACAGTCAGTATTAAAAAATTGAATGCTATGACATGTTCTGACATATTTTAGCCAGGCTTGCAAACAATGGATTGTGGGATTAATGCAGTAATGCAGATTTCCCTTCTTTTATGATCTCATAGTTGCTTCAGGAAACCCTCAGTATAGCCAACAGCAGGCCCAGTATCAGCAGGGCTCTGGGCAGCACCAGTCTTTCAGTCAACAGCAGTACCCATCACAAGCTGGCTACAGCTCTCAGCCTCAGGGATATGGTAACACACAATACACATCAAAAGTCTTTTTTGTTCAACACCACTAAACTGATATTTGCTGTAGCCAGTAAATTCACCTGTGTTCATTGGTTATGAAGGTCCAGGACAGGGCAGCTCAACGCAATATCCTCAGTATCAGCAGGGTCAGGGTCAGCAGTACTCGACCTACCGCTCCTCACAGCCAGGGTCAGCTGCTCAGTCACAGCGATCCTTTGCCTTTGAACAGGTGAGAACGTCACTTGTCTGTGATCAACCCAAATGTAATCACAAGTCTTAAAGGGTCATTCCGTGTCAAATCAACCAAATTTTGAAAATTTACCCAGCTTACATTGTTGATTTTTCAGAAGGAAGATCAACACAAATAGTGTTGAAAGACAAAATATTAAATCCCATTGATGAACAGTTATTTGTTGAGGTCAAAATGACAATTTCTACTTGAAATTTGGAGCTATAATAAAAAAGTAAATGTGGGTCACTTTGCAAAAATCTGGCACTTCATTTCTTTTAAAGAGGAATGTCTGAATAACAAATAACGATGAAGCCAGAAATGTATGCTCTTTCCTTGTCAAAACAACTACATTGAACAACCATTTCGGTGTTTTGGCATTACTGTTAAAATTGTCAAGTTGAGGCACATTAAATGCTCTTAGTAGCTTAATAAAATTCTATATTTGTATGAGTTTTAGTTTTACGCATTTCTAGATTTGAGTTTAAGTTTTTGTTCAACAATGTGTCCGTGATGGCCTGATAAATTTTAATGTTTTACCATGAAACAGAAAGACGTTGTTGAGAGGTTAGGTATGCTCTAACTTCACACCAGCATCCTCCCACACCAGCTTTTATTTCACACCAGTATGTTCTAACTTCACATTAGTTTATCTTGATGAACAGTTTAAAGGCCCTTTCATGCAGTTTCATGCCTCTTAGGCTAGCATGGTAGGTCTCTGTACGCATGTGTATTTTATTAACCAAGATTAAGATGTTTATCACCTAGATGTTTAATTATTAGAACTTTCCCTAGTTTCCCCTAGTTTTGTGAAGCATAGCCAGACACACTAGATCAGGGGTCACCAACACAGTGCCCGCGGGCCTGTTCTAAAAATAGCACAACTCACTAGTGAGCTGCGTCTAAAATTTAATTTTATTCTGTTGCTATTCTTTTTTTAATCACATTTGAATTTATATAGATTTAAAAATGACAAAAAAAATAAAAAATATGTTTATTATACATGAAGTTTAGGTGAACTTTGACCTACTCTAGTTCAAAGGTCAGTATTGTGCACGTGACAAAACTTCAGTGCTCGTGGAGAGTAAGCTAGCGAGCGCAGCGAAGATGGGCACTGAATACAGTTTCTTACCCCAAAAACATGGCAGAAAAAAAGAGAAAAATGATCACTTTCACAACGAATGGGAGGAGGAGTTCTTTTTTACGACTGTGAAAAACCTGCGTGTGTCTCATTTGCGGGGCGACTGTGGCGACGGCAAAGCGGCACAATGTGGCGAGACACTTCATAATTTTGTTTAACATGCTGCAGATTTGGTCATTAGTTCAAAATGTCACAAGATTTATTTAATATGTAAGCTGATTGTTCTTTAACATTACATAATTGATCACTTTTTGAAACATGGTGCAACATTTGTTAAAAGGGTTTGTCAGTGGCTAGTGAAAATGGAACATTTTTCCTATGAAATGTAGTGATGCAGGTGATCATCTGAAAATTTAACAATTACTGAGATTAATAGACAAAGTGCTGAATATCGATATCTGTTTCCCACCTTGTTGTCATTGTTGATAATTATTGTGAGAAATCAGTAACGTGAACAGTGTCTTTACATAGAGGAGTATCATTAATCATTATTAATAATGTATAACTAAAGGCAAACTGACCAAATTTGTTATTTCAGAAGAGTGTATCAAACTGGTAGCCCTTCGTATGACTCAGTACTCATGAAGTAGCTCTCAGTTTCAAAAAGGTTGGTGACCCCTGCACTAGATCAAGCAGTAACAATATCACCTCATACTTTAAAATATATTTTCATTTTCCAATATTTTTTCAAATTCTTCAAGTGGCCAGGACATGCTAATGCGTGCTATGTACCAGTCAGCCACATTCTATGTAATATTTGTGAGCTTTTACTGGTAGACAGCATCACTTTGAAGACATTTCAAGGATATTATGTCTTCCAGACCTGTATAGATGTACATTTCTGAAATCCAAAATTTAAATGAAGGTACTGCATGAGTTAAACGGTTAGATTTTCATTTAGATCCTTATATTTCTGGGACTGAAGGATATAGGGCCTTAAAGTTTAGCTCTCAAAGAAAATTAGCTTAATGAAAATCTAATAGGACATCTTTGCTTACAGGCATGTAAACTTTGTAAAATGAACAAAAAAAGTGCTTTATCCTAATTTCTGAATGGTCACCATTGGTATATAATAAAGTCCAATAAAGTCAAAAGTGAAAATTCTTACTAATAGATCTACCATGGGATGTTGGCAAAGGATGGCTTCAAATTTCAGACTTGTAGACAAAAGTTAGTTAACCGGCAGGCATATTTATTGAACAGGTGAATAGATGGTAAACAGATATGCAATAGTCCAGATATATAAACAACAGAAATGATGATAATGATACTGACAATGGTTATCCAGCAGCTGATAATGACAATTAAAGCAGGAGATGGAGGTAAGGCACAAACACTCACAACACAGCACAGGAGGAGACAAAGGGGATCTTGGAGACGACGCAGGTTTGATCAGGTAAGTAGACCAGCATGGAGTAGAGTCTGTATCCGTAGATGAAGTCAGACAGTGACTGTGTGGCGTGAGTGTTCTTTTAAGGAGTTCTTGATTAGGTGCAGGTGCAGGTGATCAGTAGTCAGGTGATCGTGAACGTGGCAGTTGGGTGGAGCCTGGTGCTTCCGTGACAATTAGTGGATTACTCAATAACTATTCATCAATGGTATTTCATATTTTGGCTTTCATCACTATTTATGTTGGTCTTGCATCTGTAAAAATATATAAAAAATCTGAGCCGGGGACCTCTGGTTGAGTTGATACAGAATGACCCTATAGCATTATTCTAAAAGTTTTTTTAGCACCAAAATAGAGAATTTGATAATTGAATACAGTTGGTATAATTAAATCTTATGTTTTTCTTCTTCTTTGTAAAGGGTCAGTATGGAAACTATCAGCAATAAAGCAGCTGTGTGGGAAGGACTAGTTGAATACAATGACAAAAATAAAGGACTAGAGTTTTTATTTGAATCCTCTGTTTGTTATACCAGATGGGTTATTACCTACACCCGCATAATGAAACCGTAATACAGATAAATTTTTATTTTGCATTTTAAGTTTATTGTATGACTGAATTCATTTTACTCAGAGAGCACAAACTGCACTGCCACAGCATGATGTTGAGAAGTTCTTTTAATTTTCTTTCTTTTGACCAAGTTAAAAACAGCCTGCACATTTATTATGTTATATATACATTTCTTATTGGAATCAGGTATATAGTAGAACGTTCTTTAACAGTCTTAAAGTGTAAAGTGTCACTGTGATGTTTCTCTTTATGTTTTAGGGGATTGTGTGTCTAGAATGTGAAATACAGTTTATTGCCTTACTGTGGCACTGTATAACATGAACAAATGTTAAGGTTGTTTATACATTTTAAACCTACAAACATATGCATGGTGGTTAAAGATAGGCTCACTCCCAAGGGGGCAGCATGCCACAAATATGTGACAAATGGACATTTCGTAAAATTTCAGATGGCTGTCAAACAGACACTTTATTACAATTACAACTAATTCTATGACAACCATGGAATACTGTATATCATTATATATGTAATTATATATACAGTATATTCTGTGGGCCAAACATTTGGAATAATGTACAGATTTTGCTGTTAAAGATATTTGTTCTTTAATTCAACCATGTGGCATTTACCTGATCACAGTTTATAGTCAGGTCCACTGTAAAGAACAGCACCATAACTACTTAGTTTACTATACTAAGTGTTTTTTAAACAAATCCATGCAGGCCCCATTTTCAACAACCATCACTTGATGGTTCTCAAGTAACCATCCTATATTGATAATTTGGTATAAAATATCTTGACATAATATGAAACAGTTGAAAGCTATATGGTTCATTAAATAATGCTTAATATTGTGTGTGTGTGTTTTTGAGTATGCAGTGGACTGCCTTGTCTGTAAGGTCTATATTAGGTCAAAATGGCAAAAAAAATTGCTTTCTCTAGAAATCCAGTATTGTTTTGAGGAATGAAGGCTATACAATGCTTGAAAATAATAAGAGCAAAAATAAGAGAAGCACATCTTTAGTCTATAGTTAAGAGTGGGCTAGGAACCCAGACATTGGTCAACAGATAATTGTAAACGAGTTATGGATCTTAACTCCATTCATTTTTTTTGTTGAATTAGCTTGACTGTGGAATGCTGGGAAGAGCCTAATAAGCCATCCAGGTCTATGACAGGTGCTCTGGAAGAATGAGGTTAAATGTGCCAGGGTATGTTAACAAACTGACAGCTAATGCCAAGAATCTGCAATGCTGCATATGGAGGATTTTTGATGAGAACTCAAAAGAGGTTCTTCTCCAGAAGTTGTAATAGTAATTTTTGATGTTATTAATGTTCTGACTGTACAGTGTGATCGGTTGAATGCCACTTTGGTGAACTGAAGTATCAATTTTGTACCGAAACAGCAAAACCCGTACTTCCAAACTTTTAGCCACGACTGTGTGTGTGTGCATTAAATAATGCCAAAAGTTTTGTGTGACTTTTAGATTTAGAATTGGTTTTAGGGGAAGGGGAAAGAACATTTGATCTCAATATAATGATCTCCATAGGCGTAATGAGCTCAATATAAAAATCATTACGCCTATGGAGAGTCCCTGTAAACCACATATGTAAGTGTGTATTTGTGTGTGTGTGTGTGTGTGTGTATGTATGTGTGTTAGGGACATTGTGCTGGACTCATTCATACAAAAATCACAATGGCAAACAGTGTTTGAAAATCTATATTGATATTTCTAAATGAGACCTTAAAAGCAGAATCTGATGAAGCATCTAATGTGCCCATAATTGTACACATAATTGTAATAATATGTATACATTGTTTAATTCCATTTGTGATAATTTCACCAATTATATTACTCCATTTAATGTTTTGCATTAATTTACTATATGGACTAATTTTGTAATTGATCAAATAAAGCAAATTTCAACTCTTTCTTCATAGTTTCTTTTTCTTTTTGTTTTTAAGAGCAGTTTTCCAAATCACAACAATGGTTCTGATTTAATTTACTTTTTGTTTTGGATTCTGTAGCAATGGTACATTTTTGAGCTGCTACAAACATCTCAGCAAGAGATGCAGCACTGTGAATGCTCTGCATACCCAAGCTATCTGATTTTGAAGATTCAGAGGGCTGGAATCAAGGAATAAAAAAAACCCAGAATCTTCCTTATTACCTACCAAATCAGGATCAGCGAATAAATAGCATTTTCAAATAGGGTATAAAAATGGGAATACTATTAATCTACCAAGGTGTATCCCTTTTGACATCTGATTTTGATCTGTCTTTAAGTGTGACTTATGCCGATAAACCATCACTGTCTCAGCTATGTATATAACCTTGATTCTCTAAAAGAAGGGGGCAAGATGCTACTATAGAAACTACCCCCAGCAGTGACTGTCTCCAAAAACTGTATAGAAGCTCGGTAATTCATTAGCAGATGGTGCTTTGGGGCTCTAATCCATTTAGGTGTACATCACAGCACACAAATGTGCAAAACCCAAAGCGCCATTATGGATATAGGTGGACCAGGGTAGCAGGACGGCCATCACACTGGGCACTCCAGCCCAAGGGCCTAGAACTCATCATCCAGGTCACTCTGAGCTCCATGCAAGAGGGGCTAATGACCAATCGATGTGTGCACACATCAACTCTAAAGCCATTTTTAACTGCATAATGTACATATGTCTTTCAGATCTATTAATACAAACCAGTCTGACTGACCTGTAGGAAAGAAAGTGAGTAATCAAACTGATTGAATTATCAATTTGACACTATAAATCACAGCAGAGTGAATAACATTTGCATTTATAGGTGTCACATTGTGTAATTCAACAGATATTAATAAAAAGGCATTTTTTGCAGCTCACATGTTTTACAAGGTTACAAGGAAACAAGGTTTTTGTGAGTGTGTGCAAGTGATATGTGCAAGATATCTTGACTGTATCTGTCCACCGTCTACTGACCACAGTGCGGAGTATCTCACATTCTTGACACTGCTTTTCTGTATCCAGTCATTAAGGGGCATGGCTTTTCATATCACTGCTATGAAAATGACACACAGCTCCACCTGTTATTTTGGCTTGATGACTTCACCATCTCTGCTTGCCTTCTAGACATCTCTTCCTGGATAAAGAAACATCATTTTCAACTCAACCTTGCCAAGATTAAACATCGGGTAATCCCTGCCCATCCATCAATAGATCAAAAGATCCTTAACACTAACACCTATGAAGTCAGGAACCTGGTGGTGGTGTTCAATGATCTGCAATTCACTACTCACATCACTGTGACCACTTGGTCATGCAGGTGTGCTCTGTACAACATCAGAAAAATCAGACCTTACCTGACCGACTATGCCACACTCCTAGTTCAAGCTAATCCACTCTTGTCCACGCACTTGTCATATCTAGACTGGATTTGTGCAATGCCCGGCTGGCAGGCCTTCCAGCCAATTCAACCAGGTCCTTGCAGATGATCCAGAATGCTGCAGCATGCCTCGTCTTCAGTCAACCTGAAAATATCACCTTGCCACACCTCTCCTGATTGGCTACCTGTAGCTGATCATATAAAAAAAAGTCTCTGACACTGGCCTTCAGGACAGTAACTGAAACTTCACCCTCTTATCTCAACTCACTCTTACAGGGTTATGTGCCCTCCTGCCATCTTAATTATCAGCAAATGAGTGACGCCTGATTGTTTTTTTTATAGCAAGGCACTAAATCACTCTTAAAAACATTTAACCATTCTGTTCCTTTCTAATGGAATGACCTGCCAGCCTCCATCTGATCTGCTAAAACCATCACAACCTTCAAGAAACAACTGAAAACATCTAATCCACATTCACTAGAATGTTCGAATACTCAAACCCTAAATGTCAACTGTCCATAGACAAACTTTATTTTAAAAAATCCTTCTATCTTGTATGTTGTTTATCTTTTCCAAGCTTCAACTCTATTCCTTGTACTTGTAGACAACTTTCTAGACTACGCTTAATGTTGTCTTTTTAGACAAAATGTTAAATGCTCTCTAACTTGTAAGCCTCTGCTAAATGAGAAAATGTAAATGTAATTAAAATGCTATTGGGTCATTCTGTGTGAAATCTCCCAAGATTTATTTCTTTTTGTTCTTTGCCACTGTCGCCCTGTTGACTTGCTTACTAGGAAACTTCTGACATTTAGTTTGGCTTAGGGTTTCTTAAATTGTTAATATTGCTTTTACTATACTGATCTAACTACAGTCCTGCAACTTAAGTGCTCTTAAGCAAGGCACACAACCCCTACTCTATTGCTCTCCGGATGCAGCAGTGCTGCCCACTACTCTGTGTATGTTCACTCCTCATCTTATTAGTTTAACTAATATACATCATATAATAAACAATACAAATTTGTAATAAAAACATGTGTTCTGTATTCTGGACTGTACGTTTCATAATTTTCCTGTTTTTATTTTCATTTATTCTAAAACAGCTTTAAAACAATGTAACATTGTAAAAAGTGTTATATAAATAAAATTGAATTGAACATAGCAATTCTTGTTACATTATATGCCGATAGTAGATATGGGGATCTAAATGTGCCTCTATGAGAAAACTGTTACATATTTTACATTTTCAGTTGCCAAAAAACAAATGTGGGTGTATGTAAACTATGTAAAATTTCACTATGTGAATTTCTTTTAAAGAACAAATAATGTTAAAGCCAGAAATTTACCTTTAGTTATTCAAATAAAAACAATGTTTTTAATATTTTGATTTTTAAGAGTCCAAAAATATACTGTTATTAAGAATAAGGAAAACATATCTATTTAACTAATTTTAATTTTCAAACAAAAACTCAAAAGGCCATTAGATTAGACTGACCCAATATGATGTTGATGTAATGATATTTCTAGAAGTTGTTCAATGCCTGGAAATGGCTAAAACTCAAAAATGCTGATAAAAATCAAATTAAAATAGCTGACTTCCTGTTGACCTTAGGATTGTTGTAAGAGACTTTGGTAGCATTTGTAATGTAAAATGAGACTACCAAATTGCATACATACCTTCGGTACTCAGTCCATAATTAACAACATCCATTTATTCAAATTTCCCTGAAACTCTTACAAATATAGCATTTTATAAATAAACTACTAAGAGCATTTAATGTGCCTCAACTTGATCATTTTTAAAAATAAACTCCAAGACAACAAATGCAGTTGTTTTAATATAACTTTTCTGGCTTCAACATTATTTGTTCTTCAGACATTTCTCTTTACAAGAAATAAGTCAGGTAGTTTTTTATTGTCATTCAATCATATATAACAAGTGCAGTACATAGTGGAATAAAACAATCTCGGGTTACTTGACTGTAACCTTGTTCCCTGAGAAAGCGGAACGAGATGCTGCGCTGCTAAGCGCATTGGGAACGTCTTTAG
>JAZGTI010005691.1:0-24924 GCA_036877585.1 Botia kubotai
TCAGTGTGAATCTACAATTTTCATAGTCATGAAAATAAAGAAAACTCTTTGAATGAGAAGGTGTGTCCAAACTTTTGGTCTGTACTGTATATTGCTAAGGATTTAATCATACATTATGTCACTGCAGTGCTGCTGTCCGTCCACCTGAGGGCAGCACATTATATTTTAGTTAGCTATTAAATTCATGCAATTTGACAGGTTCAGAAGGAAATATTAAAGAGAATTTATAGGGAAACAATCGTTCCCTTATGAAGATTATTTTTGTACGGGTTAAACCAATGTTATTTAAATCTTCAAGGTAAACTCTACCACAGATGCTTTTAAATTTTCCTTTAAATCTGTACACATGCTGTGATGGTGAAGGAAAATGACTGTAGCAGACGAAAGCAAACAATGTGACTACTGCCAGTGACAGACAGCAGGTCACACACAGTGTAGACAAATGACCCCAATGATGCGCTTCTAATTCACATTCATCCACATCTTTATTGGGATAGTTGAGATCAAATAATCATATAATTTACACACAAATCTACAGTCAGCACCTTAAATCCACAATAGTTAAAGCCAAACTAACACATCAATCAAAACTAACCCTGCAGCAGTCAACATACAATAAAGCATTTGGTCGTTTCTGTAATGTCTGTATAGCACAGCAATACTTGGTGTGTACTAAATTTTATGACTGTATGACAGTGTACAGTAAAGTAAAGAAGTCTTTGGATTAGCGTCAGAAAATCCAAAAGGAGGAATAATCTGAGTTGTGTTGATCTCTTCATCTATCGTTCTCAATGATGTGAGATTGACTAAACTCATGTGACCCAAAGCTGAAACCTGTGAAGTCACTAACGCCACTGAACCTTCCTTAACTGAACCCTTTCTAAACTTACTTTTTAAAACACAAGTGGGACTTTGTCTCAATATCCAAAATCCAATCAGTACATGTGCAAAATCTTAGAAAGTATGAAGAGATTCTGCCATTTAGAGATTAAATATTAACTGTATCACTGTATCAGAAGTTAATATAACTGGGTGTGGGACTGTATTGTGTATTCATTAACAAAAACATTTTACACTATTAAAGTGGACAGAGATGCCACACTGTAAAATAAACTACTGATAAGTAAATCTCATGAAGAAATGTTCAGTGCATATTTCATTAAAATATTAATAATTTACAAATTGTAAAAGCATTTATACATGATGGTAGTGTTTGTTTGACACTTTTTAATTTAAGATGAAAACAATCTAACCTATCTAAATAAATAAATAAAATAATTATGCGGCAATTAATGTCAAATAAATGAGTGTGACATCACAAGCATGCTGACTGCACTACAGCACCACTGAGACTGACTCAACAGCCTTGTCAAATCATATATTCAGTAACTTTGTTAGTAAGCCAGTAAAGTTTGTGTGTCACTAAAGCGATGAACAGAATGCTCTGACCATCACAAAACTCTTTTCTCGCTCTACATTATATTATATTAAATAATATTATATAATATAATATAATATAATATAATATAATATTATATTATATTATATTATCAGCACTCCTTTAATACCACTTGGCCAATCAAGAGCCGGAATTGAATGTTGAGTATATAATATATTCAGCATATATTTAAAATTCCCTTGGGTTTTGTGTAATGTGTTATGTGTTACTGTAATGATTTGAATATATACAGTGTTAGACAGTGTATAATGAAGAGACAAAAACGGATCAAACCAGAGAGCAGAGGAACAAGCTAACAAGTATAAGGTGTCAGTAAAAGACTCAGAACAAAGAGAAAGAGACAGAAAATACATAGAGAATGTAAGATGATATCTCAGCAGCCTTTGCAAACAGTTAAAGTGCTGTGCGGAAGCTCGTCTCCCCTCAGAGAGGAAACATGAAGATCCTTCTGATCTGATGTAATTTGATTGGTAGAAGCAGACAGTGAAAGAGATAAGCAAAGTTCAGGCCTAATGCAGAGAGACACAGACAGGATATCAAACACTGAGAGAACTGAGGAAATACACTACAGTACATCATATGTGTTCCAGTAAATAAAGACACTGTGGGTACTTTCTCAGGGATTGACCCACAAAGTCAATAATCCTCCAGGAGTTTTATTACAGTTACCTTACAGCAGTTAAAAGGTAGGATGGGCAATTTCAAAGAGGCTAGCAATAACAAGCCAACTTTGAAAGCATAGGATTGCATCCTCCTTTCAGTGTGTTACGGTTTAGTGTTCGCGAGATTGGAATAACCAGGACTAAACAGCACAACGGAGAACTTAAATAGGGCTACAAATCAGGGTGAAACAGGTGATCGGAAAAAACAGAACTAAACAGGAAACTTCAAAAATAAGAGTCCGGGAATCGTGACAGAGTGCTTTCCAAAACCATGCCTCCGAAACACACAATCAGTTAGTGTAACCAAAAGATTTGAGTGATTCAATCTTTACACTGTAAAAAACAGTGTGAATTTAAAGTATGATACAGTCAAATACTACTGTCACTGGTAACAGAGTAATAATACACAGCATAATACTTGTATGGTTTTACATTACATAATAAACTGTAAACGGTTACTTGATACAGTAATTTAAGATAGAATTGGTATGTTCTCAATAGGCAGATTATCTACACTCTTCAACACTTCGAGATCCACTGTATCTATACTCCTCCAATTTCATTCACTCCTCCTTTTACCCGAACATTTTGAGTTGACACTGCGATTTTAAAAAGCTTTGGAAAGCAAAACTTTCGAGTATCTCATTAAACTAACACTAAATTTATTAAATAAATTCTAGAAGTTTCTGAGTAAAACTCTCTGTGTCTATCTCATACACGGGTCTCTCACTCAAACTTAGCCGGCATAGCATGTGGGTGGGGCTCTGCACGCACTGCTACCATTGGCTCTCGGGGAAGTCCATCACTAATGTTCCTAACTTTTTTCTTTTTGGACTTCTCCATTCTCCTTTCTTCATCTCCCATCAATTATTGACCTCTTTACTCGTAACCTGGGTTACCCGGGTTACACAAAGGATTGGTAAACTATAGAATTGACATCCACATTTTAATGGGACAACCAATGGATGGACTGTTTTCAAATGGTTGCGGTCGTACTTAAAAGGTAGAGGTTATTATGTGGACATCCATAACATGCAGTCCTACAAGGTTTAATTCCTGCACTGCCCTTGTTCAACCTGTATATGCTCCCACTGAGCCAAATAATAAGAAAAAAATATCTATTACAGCCATGCTTAAAAAATCATGAATTGATTTTAAAGTATTATCACTTGTTTATAAAGACTGAAGGGAAGAACCTTGTACTGGTATGCCCTCCCTTTAAAAGTAAACCAAAGAAATGGTTTGTGTTGAGGTATGTGAAAGTCCTTTAGGTTTATAGCCATGAATCAATCCTGATGTCAAATGATGCCAGTATGGTTCTTGTCAAAGCAGAACTCCTGTCCTGCACAGGAAAGTCCCCCGGAAGATAAGCTGCTCTAGCCACCCACGAGGAAGCATGGCAGGTGGGCGGAATGAACATCTCCCAACGCAAAAAATGATCCAAGGAGAAAAAAATTGGGTGTCACTCCGTGCAGGGCCAGGGATAATGTTGTGGTTTCCTGAGCCAGCACCCCTGGTCACTGCAGGTGTGGCCGCATCAAACCTGGGGGTTCTTAGTGATTGACTGACAAGGGGGGTTCACCTTCTTGCAGGCAGATCTTTAGGGCTCCGATGGTGGAATCAGGTCCAGAGCTGATACCGCAGGAGGACAGGCCTGGTATGGAGCAGATGCTAAGTGGGGCCAGGGCATGATGTGTTTAATAGCCTCTGTCTGCTTCTTAAGTGATGAAGAAAACTTACAAGCCTTAAAGGGGAGGGTTTGGTTGGTTCCACCAAGTGGCAGCTGTTTGTGGGCGAAGATGCATCACAACCACAGTACTTGAGCAATCTTAACGTACCCCTTGGCCACCCCAACACTAAGGGTAATGAGGGTGGAAGAGCCTCTGAAGTGTGTCGCCTTCCACAAATTCATGAGCTCATTGTGCACCATGGGAAAGAAAGACAGAGAGCAGATTCTTGCAGCGGCCCGAGAGAGCATAGCTGCTAACTCGTGAGCTCAACCCGCGGAGAGTGGGAGCTCAAGGAATTTATCCACATTGAAACATCCAATAGAACAGAGGAGACATCTTAAAACCAATTCCCCCCTGGCAGAGATTGGCATACAAATTCCATGTACCAATTTTCATTGGCCAGAGACGATTGTGCTCTCAAGAATGTCTCCATATGTATCCATAATACATTTTGTCTTCATTTTTAACACTATATCTGTGGTTTATTATTTAAAACTTAAAGCCATTTTTGTGAAATGTTTTGCTTTAAAAGTATGCTGATATTGTGTATGAAGTGTGTGTTTAAATCTGTCGGGTAGTGACATTTCTAAACTCAATTTCAATTTAGGTGTGATAAATTGATAAGCTGAAGATTTGTATTGCCAAAGCTTTTGCAGGTAGGCTGTGTACAGTAACTGAGACTCACTCCGTTCCATTCTACGTTGCCCTCATCTCCACCCTCACTGCTGCAGTCGTACCTGATGCTGGACAGGGAAGTGGTGCTTCTCCTCCTTTCTCCATCTCTCTGATTCTCCACTGATGCTCCCTGACACACACAAACATATCTCTCAGCCTGCGGAAGAACACATCTGATCCTGTAGATGTTGTCAGATGTTGTACCTGTCTGCGGGATCTCATGGCACAGTCCTCCAGAGTCTCAGCTGCCTCTAGTTTCCCCTGCTTGCGGTACAGAGCACCAAGGTTCTTAAGCGTGGAGTTTACTGTGGGGCTGTAAAAACACACACAGATTCACTCTAATATGTGACAGCTCCATTTGGGTTTCCATCCAAACCAGATCTTCTGAAGGAACTAGTGGTGTTTACCCAAAGCTTTGGATTTAAATTTTGTTAAGTTAAAAGCTACTTTGTTGTTGTCTCGTCTGTTAAAAATTAAAATACAAAAACAAACCAAAAAACAAATGTGAAGCTTTGAGCAAATTTCATTTCAGACAGGTGTGACTTTGGTCTAACCTGTTCACCCTGCAGGTTTTGTACCAGCCGCCATATTCACCATAATGATTTCCCTCTGCAAGCCTTCCCTGAGAGTGAGTAAGAGGCGGACAGAAAGAGAGACAAAGAGAGAGACAGACAGTGTGAATCATCCAGACAGATGTGCAGTAGTATGGGTGTGCTGGGTGTGCTATATTCACATATACTTTTCTCTCCTCTCTTTCCTCAGCGTGCATCCAGATGGGTTTATTTTCAGCTAAAGACACAAACACAGAGAAATGTTTCACTGTACAAAAGTTGTGTAATGCTCAACAAAGTTTTCACTACAACACTGTATTTTCTACTGTTTACCCTGCAATCTGAGGACAATTAAATTTACTTTTCCTGCAGAAAATTAAAGTGATGTTTGCCTGTGCTAAAGCTGAAGGTGGTTACCAGGACTTTGCTATGTGGTTGCTAAGGTGTTCTGTGCAGTTGCTAGAGCATTGCTCAAATTTTTAGGGTGTTCTAAATGTGGATTCTGGCAACCTGCAGTATGATCTGAAGTATAATTCACATCTGTGATGCAAATTGTGTGGAACAAGTCATGATCTGAAAATGATCTGATATTAAAAAAATTGCTGTGCATAAAGAAACAAGAAACTTCTCCAGTGAAATAAATGCACAATAATGAATGATTATTTACTTTGATTAGCACTTGTTTACTAGATAGCAGTCAGAAGTGTTAAACTGTTTGTGTTTGATCTTACTCTTATGCTTATTCTGTCAAATTTATGTTTGTTAATAACTGTAGTAATTATGATTTTCCATTTCATTCTTTTAACAGTAGATCACATCAATGTGTTTAAAATTACATTTCCAAAATACATGCATTAAAGTATAAATCAGAAAATAATAAAATATCAAATAATAAAAACAATTATTAGAAGTGTTTAAAATTAATTAAAATTAGCTCATCATTACAATAATACAACAGACAAATTATCTTGTTTAGAAAGGATAAACCTACTTTCTGACAGTAAAGAAGAGGGAATGAAAATGGAAAATAACAGATTTTAAAAAGAACATGATTTCACACATGACTGAAACCATATTATTTAAAGAAAGTTAAATCTAAGATGCAAGATCAACCACAGAAAATTAAAAAGCAGGACGTAAACGAATTGACAACTACAAACCATCTGTTAAGATGTTTGGACACAAATTATTTAAACATGATTTTACATTTATTTTAGTGACAGTCATGTTCAGTTTGTAGTAGTACTGTATCCACGTGTGAACACACATTGGCATACAGTCATGGCCAACAATATCGGCACCCTTGCAATTCTGTCAGAAAATGCAACCTTTCTCTCAGAAAACTGTTGCAGTTGCAAATGTTTTGGTACTCATGTTTATTTTTTTTGTATGCATTGAAACAACACAAAAAACAGAGAAGTAAAAACTGATACAATTTTACACAGAACCCAAAAAATGCTCTGGACAAAATTATTGGCACCCTTAACTTAATATTTGGTAACACCCGCTTTGGAAAAAATAACTGAAATCAATCGCTTCCTGTAACCATGAACGAGTTTCTTACACCTCTACTGGAATTTTGGACCACTCTTCTTTTGCAACTGCTCCAGGTCATTTAGATTTGATGGATGCCTTCTCCCAACTGCTGTTTTGAGATCTCTGCACAGGTATTCTATGGGATTCAGATCTGGACTCATTGCTGGCCATTTCAGAACTCTCCAGCGCTTTGTTTGTAACCATTTCTAAGTGCTTTTTAAAGTATATTTCGGGTCATTGTCCTGCTGGAAGGCCCTTGACCTCTGCTGGAGACGCAGCTTTCTGACACTGGCAACTGTGTTGCGTCCCAAAATTCTTTGGTAATCATCAGATTTCATTACCATTCACACAGTCAAGCCATCCAGCGCCAGAGGCAGCAAAGCAACCCCAATACATCTTTGAACCTCCACCTGTGACTGTAGGGAGTGTGTTCTTTTCTTTGAAGACCTCATTTTTTTCTGTAAACAGTGCCATAATGTCCTTTACCAAAAAGCTCTACTTTTGTCTCATCTGTCCACAGTACGTTCTCCCAGAAGTATTGTGGTTTTCTCACATAAGTTTTGGCAAACTGCAGTCTTGTTGTTTTATGCCTTTGTGTCCTCCTGGGTCTCGTCCCTTTTCATTTAGATGGCTTGAAATTGTTTGGAAGTTAATCTGGGTTCTTTATCCACCATTCGAACAGTCCTTCGATGTAATTTTTCATTAATTTTGCTCTTCCGTCCACGTCCAGGGAGGTCAGCTACAGTGCCATGGGCTGTAAACCTCTTGATAATATTGCGCACAGTGGACACAGGAACATTAAGATCTCTGGAGATGGACTTGAGATTGTCCATGTTTTCCCACAATTTTTTCTTTCAAATCCACAGACAACTCTTTACACTACCTTCTTTTCTCCATACTCAGTTTGACACAACACAAAGGTCAACTTTTCTCAATTTTAACTGGTTGCAAGTGTAATTACTATATTGCCCATACTGTTTTTTTGTGTTGTTCCAGTGCAAACAATAAGCACATGAATACCAAAACATTTGCAATTGGAACATGTTTCTGAGAAAAGGGTTGCATTTTCTGACGGAATAGGAAGTGTGCCGATATTTTTGGCCATGACCGTATGTGGTTCATGAGGAATTCATAGACGTAATGGTTTTTATACTGTAAAAACTGTATATTCTGTCCTCTAACCTTAATTCCACCCCTAAACCTAACACTCACAGAAAACTTTTGCCATTTTTTAAATTAGCAAAAAAAACATATTAAATTGTGATTTTAAGTTATTTGGTTTATGAGGACAAATGAAGTGTCCCCATAAACCAAGTTTAAATGGTTATACACGTCATTATACACATTTGTAAACCACATATTCACAATCCCCCCCCACACACACACACACACACACACAGTATACAGTACATGGCAAGACAAGGTATTGTAACCTTTTGTTCACTGACCGTGGTATCTGGTCTGGAATTAACCCTATAAATGTTTTTCCATTTATACATGTTAGTAAATGTTTTATAGGTTTTATTGTATTTCAGGGCTTGTGCTGACTGTACAGCAGAGGTTAGTCGTTTTTTTTTGTAAAAAGCAAGTATGAGTAGGGCAATATGATTTAGAAACTATGGTACCATCCACAGATCCAAACTCTTTCTCATGAGCGTGGGTCAGAATCTCTTTGTACAGAATTTCTGCTTCCTTGTACTTGCCCTGTTTCAGATAACACGAGGCCTGCAGGACAAGAAAGGACATAAGATTTTCTTTGACATTCTGCATTAAAAACTGCTTCAGTACGTGGTTATGTGCAGAGAAAGCTAGTGAAGTAGATACAATGGAAAAACTTACATTATACTCTATACAAACTGTCACTATTTAAATCAAGGGTAAAGTTGTTTTTTGTGATATAGATAAACACATAAATATGCATAAATCAAAACTCAACAAAGGAAAAGATTTTCTTGTTGTGTCTGAATGCTGTGGATTCAGAGTGAGTTTTGATTCTGTTCAACAGGTTTTTCACTTTGTGTTAAAACTTTGGGTTCAGATTGAGCTTTGGTTCTGTTCATCATGTTTTCTCATTGTGTGTGAATACTGTAAATTCAGATTGGGTTTTGGTTCTCTTCACCAGGTTGTTCTTGGTCTTGGCGATGTTGGGGTCGTCAGGTCCGAGTCTGTTCTGGTAGATGTCCAGAGCTCTGCAGTAGTAATGCTCCACCTCCTCATACTTCCCCTGATTCTGACAGAGAAGCGCCAAATTATTCAGCTGCTTCGCTACGTCCGGGTGGTCATGCCCCAACACCTGAGCATCATGGAAAAGAAAAATGAATGCACAGTCACAGGACTTAGACTGTGGCTAGATGGCACACTCGAAGTAAACATTCCTTAGGGAAGGTTTAATTTTATATCAGTTTCTAAAGGCACATACCTTTAAGTTATTAAACAGTTCCACCGTTATTGCCCATAAAAATATACAGTCTAGAAATACATGTTGACCTTTTGTAAAAACATGCCCTGCTATTCATTTTAAATTTTGATTCCAAACTTTATACCAGAGGTCTTCAATCTATGTTCCTAGAGGTCCACGAACCTGCACAGTTTAGCTCCATCCTACTTCAACACACCTGCCTAATGGTTTCTAGCTGCTTCAGATGCTTCATTAGAGTTGGAGCTCAACTCTGCAGGTTTTTGGACCTCACTGGTATATTACTACTCGGATATAGCTTTTGTGTACACTAATGTTCTTCCATGTGTGACAACTAGCTTCAGTCAACACTAATGTTAATTAGCTGACAAAAATCTTGTGAAATATCTTTTTATGACACAAAATAAATACACTGAAGTGCATTCTAGCTAATAGAAGAGTTTGTACCTTCTCTCTGACCTCCAGGGCTCTCTTACACAGAGGCTCTGCCTCCTTGTATTTTCCTCTTTTTCCATACAGGACGGCCAAGTTGTTGAGGGTGGCAGCAACCTGAAGGAATCAGGAAACATTGACCTCAAGTCAGTCTTTGTGGAGTCAGTGTTTGTGTTTAGACTTAAACAAGCCTCAGCTGAAGACACAATGAAGCTACTTACGGCCGGGTGGTCTCTGCCCAGGGTCTTCTCTCTAATGGACAGAGCATCGTTAAGCAGATGAGCTGCTTCCTTGTATTTGTTCTGGTCCCTGAGCAAGAAGCACAGAGTCTTATTTCACTGAGGCTTATTTTAGCAGGATTGTAAAATGTCTGTTACATTAAACATGGAATTATTCCACATGAATGTTACCATTCATTGACATTGTTATTTGGAGGCAGTGTTGGGCACACTCATGCCGAGTTATTTGCTGGTTAATTAGATGCGTTGTGATGCACGTTTGATGTGTCTCAGCATAACAGAAGAACATTAAAAAGGGACGCTATAGCAGCAAATCAAGTTTTTCGATCTGACGCCAATGACGACTGAACTCTTCTTTAGTGTTACCATTACGCAACAGTTCTGACAGTGGAATTAAAACACATTATGATAGTTTGGTAGTTTGAAATCACTAATAAAACACAATTACTACACTGTTTAGTATTTCCCATACAGAAATGCAATATATGACATATGTCCCTATATCAAGATTGATATTGCCATATATGTTTCATATTTACATTTACTTCATTTACTTTTCATTTACTTTTGACATTTGACATACATGAATAATTATTAAATATATAGGGTAGATTTATATGTCAATATAGGGAATTGTTCCAATTTCTAATAGGTTTTATATATGGCATATATGGACATCGGACATACTGTATGTACATATACTACATTTGCATATGGTTTACTACACAAATTAGCCAAAACAGTTATTAATTGAAAATACAACAGGCAGAATTTTGTGCCTGTTCAGCATATATGAAGGTTTGGGGCTGATGTCTGCAGACGAACACAATAAGCAGATGTTCACCTGTAGACCAGAGCCAGGATGTTCAACATAGTGGCTACATCAGGATGGTCGTGTCCAGAGGTTTTCTCCAGGTCTTCTAGGGCCTGTTTGCAGAGCGGCACGGCCACTTCATACCGGCCCTGAGAGGCATACTGGATCACCAGGTTATGAAGGGTTCTAAGACGGGCCGGGATCTCATATCCACCCTGCTGCGCGGCTGCAACCGCAGCACTGTTGTGGTGCTGTGAGCCTGTAAAGAGAGACAAACATGGATGGGCTGACTGCACTGACCCTGTTCAAACTTCTGCTTTCAGTCACTTTGGTGACATCACACATGGTTTTTTTGGTACTAGTAGACCTTGTTCCAGTGTGTTCCTTTCAAAAGATCATGACTGTGAAAAAGGAGACTCAGGGGCATCCTGCTAAATCTGGGGTGGGGGGGTTATAATTATATTTATAAAAATATAATTATGCAAACCGTTTTTTCTTGGGAATGTCCATTGTTGTATTATGGACAACAGGGTCAATTTTGAATCCATTCTGATTGTAAATTAGATGGTTCAGCCAAAAATATAAACTCTGTCATCATTCTGTGTTCTACAAATGTCATAAAGGCATACTTGTGTGGAAAATAATGACATAATTCTTAGCATAATTAAAGTTACAGATTTTGCTAACATTGTTGAAAATCTTTCAGTCTCATACATTATATCAATGTGTCATTTACATACTTGCTTACCTTCATCTTCATCATTGGGAAACAGATCATCCAGAGAGTCTTTAGGAGTCTCACTGTTTTTCTCCGCCTACAAACAAATAAAAGAAAATGCTAAAACAATCTGAAACTATTGAAATATTGCCTTTGTTTTGATCCTTTGTTAATTAGTCTGATTGTTTCATTGAATAATGAATATTTCATAGTCTTGTTAATGGATTTAGGGTTAGGATAGGTTATGTCTGTAATGTCTGAGGATCAGAACATCACACACTAATAACAAGACATCCAGCAGAGACCAGCCCTTCATCAATGCTGCCTGTACAGAGAGACTGTGGTCTTTTCTTTCTCTGCTCTTCTTCATCTCTTCAAGTCTACTTGAAATATTAGAGTATGATTTTTCTTTGGATTCTCCAAACATTCCATAAACAAAATGTATTTTCATATTAATATTATTTAACATTAATAATCTCTCTTTCTCTTATACATGTATGTTTTCTGCCCAACCCTAGTGTACATGCATCAGCATGTAAGTTTGACACGAGTCTCGCACCCCTGGAGAGACGGCATCATCATATTTCTTTAGCTGGTTCATGAACTCCAGATGTTTTTTCTCCTCCTCCAGCTGGGCCACATTCTGCTCACTCCTCTGGAGTTTCTGCTGGGTGTTGGCCAGCTCGTCCCTTAGCCACTGGTTCTCCTGACAGAGACGACGCACCTGAGCACGCAGTTTCTGCTTCTCCGACTCCACCGTGCTCAGGTGGCTGGCCAGAGCCATTATCACCTAAATAAAACAGGTGTTAAAACAACCTGTTTTACACTGCAACACTGGGCTGAACAACAAAACATTATGAGCTGCAGTAACACAAGATTTCAGAAGGTAGGCAGCAAAATTAAAGCCCTTAAGATACCTTCTTTTAACCAAAATCTAAGAATAAAAAATTCGAAAATTGTCATCAAAGATGGTGGAAAGCCATATATTCTGTTTAGTAACAAAAAATACTAATTGAAAAAAATATGCATCGTTGATGTTACGTGCACAGACTTCTATTTTGAAATTTTCTGTTCGGTTCCGGTTTGTCTCTGTCTTCACGCACTTCCTGTTGTTAATGATTGTCACCTGTTGTCACCCTGATTAGTCACACTATTTAAGTTCCCCTTTTTGATGTTTAGGTTGTCGGTGATTGTATGGATTATATGTGGTTTTCTCGTTCCCTGTATTTCTTTGGATTCTCTCATTGAGCTACGCTGCTGTGCATATATTGTTGACATTGCTACTATTTAACGGTTAGGTGTTCATATGCWTTCTTTTTCTCCTACTGGTTCCGCAACACTAACCGTAACAGATGGGGTGTAACAATGCCCATTCTTGAGACTGATCTCACGTTACCTTATGTCACTCACAAAACATTTTTCTATCTTGACATTTGTAATTAGTACACTTTTAATACCCAATTAGCTGTATTTTTTTACAAACATTACCAGCACCTGAAATTCAGCAGGGGGCTGCGGGTATTGTGCTAAAAACTGAACGATGGCCGCTCGTTAATACAGCAACACTACTTAAGACTTAAAACAGACTCCAGTGTTGCCAGCTATTTTAAAAGAAAAGTAGAAAAAATCTGCTTGAAAAGTCGCCAGATGAAACCACGTGCTAATTTATTTGTCATATTCATGACAACACCATTTAGTGTCAACCGTTAACAGTTTTTTCACTTCTCTCTTACCTTCTGTGCTCACATACTTTATTTTAGTACAGCCAAATAAAGCTTTTCTTGTTTACATTCTGCTTCTGTCATCAGACAATGGAACGAGTATGAAATACAGTGAATAAACAAGACTTCGATGCTGCTGTTATGGTAAAACCCAATTTACAAATCTGAAAAATACCCCATGAACTTGAGTTAAAGACTGATGTGCAGTGATTTCAGATATATTTACATGCAAAATAATTATTAGAGAAAGAAACATCTTCCTTATGTGTTTCTTCTACACAGTGTGTCTCCATCAGGGTTTAGAATTACATGCACTATAGTCTAGGTCGCCTTTAAAAAAAGTCAATGAAGGTGGTCTGAAAAGTTGCGAAATCTACTGACAAAGTCGCAGGTTGGCAACACTGTCAGACTTCATGATCACCTTGTAGTGAATTTGTCACATTTATGCATACGACTCTGTAAAAAATTAAGAGACCAATTTTTTCTTAAATCAGCATTGTAGGAAAGCAAAATTTAGAGTTGCTTTAAGATCACCTGATTCTCTTTCTCCCCCCACCTTAAAAATAAATACTAAAGTAAAATACATTGCATTGGGCATTCAGGATCAACACAACACCTTTTGGTGCCTCTGACCCTTCCTGTGAATGTTGGCCATTTGCTTATGATTTAGTCAAAGGCCTGAAACGAAAGTGAATGCCAAACATTTTGATTGTGAACCCTTCTTTATCTCTATGATAATGAAGTTGTCTGAGTAAATTGTGTTGATGGGATTAAGGTTTGATGAGACTTCAGGGTCTGGGGTGGGGATGTTACTTCCAACTGTGCTTTGTTTGTTGTCACCTGAGTACTATAAATGTATGTTAACTAAGTCAGACTTGATGACTGCAGCTGACCTGTAGAGTTGTGTTCATCGTTTTTCTGCAATAAAAACGACTACTGAAGAGAATCCAAGTCTCCTGGTCTTTGCTGGAAAAAGTTTTCAACAGCATCTCTACATTTATGGCAGCCATTTCATGTCAGTGTCTGTTGTATTCCAAAACAGGCACACCTTATTCTGCTTAATAAAGTATTGATGAAGTGGTCACCTGAACCAAAAATGATTTAATTAGGAAAAGTATAGAAAACATGGTTTTGGTCATTACTATCCTTATGAAATAGACCTTTATCACACTTCTGGTACCATCGCAACACAGTCAAAACTTATGTCTGAGTCCTCTCGCCGGTGTTTTTGCAACGTACCGGACTGCTCTAATTCTGAACCACGGCACCGTTATCTCAGTATTCACAATTTCCAAACACAAAAAGAACTGAGGAAAGCATGAGTAAGATTAATGCGGTGGGATGAATGTCCTTCTTTTAAAATAATAGTTATTATATTGACATTACAATTGACTTGTAGTTAAAAATAAACTTTTAGAAGAAGAACTTGTATCCCTTGTCCAGCTTAACTTTGGTGTGCTCTTTCACCAAACAAACCATATCTTCTTGGCCAAATTTTGGCAATGTCAACAGAGAGGATGTCATCCAATGTGCCATCGCCAGTGTTTTTCTAGCCTAACCGGAAGAATTAATACAGTGGCACTTCATTGTAGAAAGACATTAAAAATTATCCATGCATTTTTAGAAGGAGCAACTTGTCAATGCAACTCAAGGAACAACTCAAGTCAATGTTTTTTGTACAGTGCTTTTGCAATACATATTTCATATAGCAGTTTAACAAAGTTAATAAAGTATGAATATATGCATAAATGTGACAAATGTGCTATAAGGTGGTAATCACAGTCAGATTTAAGTCTTTCTTACGAAATATTTTGCTGTATCATGAGTGAGTCATCGCTTCTGCACGACTGATTGTTTTGTCTCAACCTGCTTAAAGTACTAAAACCTTTTAAACTATCAGCATCTTTATGTAGCAATCTATATTCAGAAATTTGTGCTTCTTTACACACAGATCTCATTTGCAGATGGAGAGAGAGAGAGAACACACTGATTCACTCGCACTGATTATGAAATTATAGACTGAAAGAGACAGTATTTACAGATAACAGTGATCCCTCATGACATCACTCCTCACCTGAGCTTCACCCAGGCCTAGCTCGATCATCTCCATAGATTTGCGGAGGAGGTTTGACTTCTCATGAACTGAGCTGGCCTCCTCATCTTTCTTCAAGCACTGGATGGTCTCCACAAGAGACTGCAAGATGGAGTTGTGCTCACTCTTCAGAGCTTCAAGACCCTGGATCACCAGTTTGGTACTGGAGATGATCTCCTCCTGAGTCAGCTTGTCTAGTTTCTCCTTGTTAGGATAAACCATGGTGGACATGCTCTGCTGGAGGTCACAAGGCCTGTAGGAAGAATGAGGACAGTCTATGCGCTGTCAACTTCTGTTCATACTTCTGTTTAAGACCAAACTTTGGTATAACGTTCTTCTGTGTTTTTTAAACATTTAATATCTTGATCAGGTACATTTGTTAACAACCTTGCAAGCATTTTATCATTATGATAATGGTGAAAGAACAATCATTAGCATTTAAACAATAGGAAATTTAAGTTACAGGTATTTAATTTAGTTGTTTATTTTAGAGTATGCTAGAACAGACTATAGCACTCTTTAAGACCCTACATAAAATAAGTGATATAGAAAATGGATGCATGTTTATTTTAGAAATAAGTTCCCATATTTGCATAAATTTGCCAAACAGTATTGCCAATCTGTCCAATTAGTTTTGAGCTATATACAGGAAGTGAAAGTGTGTTGAAGCTGCATCTGTGCAACTCACTGGACATCCTTTTACATCTGAAACACACCAATAAGAGGATACAGCAGTTTCAACAGCACAGTGCAGAACTGAATAAAAAAGACGGTCCAGTGACCCTTGTGAACATATCCACTCTGTGCCATCTAAAGGTGGCATACTTCAAAGCGAAGTTCTTAAACTTTTTAGCTGGACGCAGGTTTAGATTTAGTATGCAAACATTGGTTCCTTTTCGAGGGAACTCAACGCTGTGTCAGCCTTGACGCTACGGGGAACGTGTTCCATGAGCGCCTGAGTCTGAACACGTGTAAAATCAGGTCTATTTATAGGCAGGTCAAGGTCATGTGACATAGCAATGTGCGCCACAAAGTCTTTAAAAGGCGCCTGCAAAATACGGCATCAGCTTTTCTTTTTTCTTTCTTTTTTTCCAGAATCCCGTTTATCTGCATGTTAAGGTATGAGTGCTAGGAAGCAACTAGAAACAAAGAATGCAAATGCTATATTACGGCAGGTGACACACATGGTATGTGTGTATTATGTTTGAGAGCGGAGCATGCAAGATCAGCTCTTGAGAGAGCCGACAGCCCATGTGAATCGCTTCCACTAACGATGTTCCGCTCCAGCCTCACTTTCTATAATTCAGATGGGAGCCAGGCAGCTGTACCTTGCGGGTCAGGTCCAGCTTCTGCCGAGGCAGAGTGGAGGCTGCACTCGTGGGGTTTGCAGCTTGATTTGATGGAGAAGCAGCGGGACACAGCTCCGCCTTTTTTCTCGCGCTCTCCCCCGAATCAGACAAGCGCACACTGCCCATGCGCATATATTGACAAAATATGTGTGTACACATACAAATTACACATATGCGCAGCGGGTCAGGCTGGTGTGTCCCTGAACACTTGGAAGTTTTGCAGGCATACCAGGCTGACCTGCTTAAAGACCTGGACCAAGGTGGGGAATTAAAACCAAATGCAGTTCATGGAGCTCCTCCCCTGCCAAGGCCAGGTAGCTGCAGTGTCAGGTGGTGCATCCATCTCTTTTTTTAAATCTTTTGCCTACTGGCAGAGACCTAGGGGGTTTGGCAGCCCACAAAGGCCTCACAGCCCAAGAGAAAGTTTGATCTGAGGACTGTGCTTTTCTCAAAGGCTGCAAAGAACACCTGACACCAGCAGCATCAAACTAAGAGCCAGCCCCACGAAGGGGGGTTCCTGTGCACGTCAATATCTTGTGTCAGACAGATTTCTGCCCAGTTTATCCGCATGGCTGTTAAGTACAGCATACAGAGGGTACAGAATTCAGTTTGGCTTCTATCCTCTTCGCTTCAATGGAGTCTTGCAAACTAGAGTATTAGGAGTGCAGCACCTAGTGTTGGCAAAAGAGCTCAAAACTATATTAACGAAAGGGGCTACAGAACGCATTCCCCCTCACATGAGGGATCTGGGCTTTTACAGCCAACGTTTTATAGTTCCCAAGAATGACGAGGGTCTGAATCAGCGTCCCTTGAATCAGTCTCTGAGGAGGGGGGGAATTAAAATCCATCCGCTAAGGATGGTAAGGGTTACACGCCAAGGGCTTCATACCCTATCTATGTGGCTCAGACCTCAGTTTCTTACCTTGGGTCCCACTCTAAGAGCATTATGCCATCGCAGGATTCTTTCGAAGGACACTTATCTCTCAGGCTGGGGTGCGGTTCTCGATGGCTGCCCAGTCCATGGTCAGTGGGAGGAATGGTCAGAAGCTGCCTGGAAATGAGGGCAGTGTTTTTGGCTCTGAAGCACTTCCTCCCACACCTCAAGGGCCAACACGTTTTAGTCCATAGGGACTAAACACCACAGTGGACTTGTTCGTTCAAGGAGGGCTGCATTAGTGCCCCGTTAAGGCTTGGACAGCAGATTCTTCTTTGGGCAGAGACCAGGCTGCTCTCCATCAGAGCGATGTATATTGCAGGGCTTGCAAATCTGTGAGAAGATATCGTGTTGAGGCAGGGGCTGAGGCCCAGAGAATGGAGGCTCCATCCAGAAGTTGTGGAGTCTATTTGGCAGAGGTATGGCCGAACAGAAGTGGTTTGTTTGCCTCCAGGGAGTTGACACAATGTCCTCTCTGGTTTAGCCTCACTCACCCAGCTCCTTTGGAGTTGAATGCCATGGTGCAGACGTGGCCGAAGCTGTGTTTGTCCACATTTCCCCCATTTAGCCTTGCTTAGTCCTAGCCAGGGTTTGCCAAGACTGAGTTTGGCTGTTGTTGGTAGCGCCATTCTGGCTGACCTGAATCTGGTTCTCAGACATAATGTCTCTCCTGGACGAAGCCTCTTGAGAGCTCCCAGTCTGGAGGGATCTTCTATCCCAGGCTTGGGAGTCGATCTTTCACCTCCGGCCATACATCTGGAAACTGTGGGTCTGGCCCCTTAGCAGAGCCAGCTCTTAAATTCTGGTCTCTCAACTGAGGTCTCTCAACATCTACTAGGAGATTGTATCACCTGAAGTGGAAGCTTTTTGTGTCATGGTGTGGGCGACACAATGTTGACCTGGTTCACTGCCCTGTTGGTTCAGTGCTGGAGTTTCTTCAAGATCGTCTATCTGTAGGGTTGGCTCCGGCCATCCTCAAAGTTTATGTGGCCGCCATGTCTGCTAGGCACAAACCTGTCGATGGAGCCTGTATTAGGAGATACCCACTGGTGTCTAGTTTTTTGTGTGGGGCCAAATGGCAGAGTCCTTTCTGTCACATGTGGGTCCCTTCTTGGGACCTTACTATTGTTTTAAGGGGTTTATCTTTGGCTCCACTTAAGCCCCTAGAGTCAGCCTTGAATAAGTTTCTCACTCTTAAGGTGGCTCTACTCAGGCTCTATCTGTAGACCCTGTCTGCTTGTATTTTGCCCCTGGCTTTGTTAAAGCCATTTTGCACCCAGATTATATCTCCAAGGTGCCTGCTGCGGCTGGTCACCTGTTGGTACTTAGTCGTCTGTCTTCTGGCATTTGATTCGCCGGTGCAGGAAAGGCTTCATTTATTGTGTCTAGTTAGAGCTATGAGGATCTAAGTCCACCACTCAGGCCAGTGGTGTAAGACCTCTTAGCTCTTAGACTGTTTTGGTGGTCTGTTTTTATCCAGTGGCTCAAATAAAACAAAATTGGACCTTTCTAACAAACTGGCACCAAATATCAAAAAATGGAAGTTTCTGTAATAGGAGAAACCACTGCAGGTCTTTCTTTGATGTAATAAATGACTAATCAAGCACATTTGCAATATCCCAAAATGTGCACAACAATAGTTGGATGGAAACATAGCTATTGGCCGTATGTGTATCCTCTGAAAACAGCAAACATGGCAACTATGAGAGAACAGTGGTTTCGAAATCTATCAGTGATGTTGATTTGTTCAATAAAGTAAAAGAAGCAGCAATGCAGGTGGTGTGTACAATCAATTAATCTATGTGATCTTGGGTGTTGATGTAACAGAGGCCAGTATACAGGAATACATACACATGAGCTCTGCAACAAATCTTTTTGTTTGTTTTCAGTATTGCTTGTATCTGAGGTCCATAAAATGAGGAAAGGTGGAGCCCTAGAACACACCCATTTATTACTCATAACCAAGGACAAATGGTAGATTGAAGATGTTTACAAAGCAAACATTTCCAGTAAGTTCGCTTTGGTGAGCAATTCAAACTATGAAAATAACTTCAAGCAAACTTAATTTCGGTTAGATTTTGTTCGAAATGACACCAATTTGTTATTGAATTTTGCTTTAGGTATATCAGGGCCTTAATGCGTCTTGTGTGGTACTTGACGTAAATGGTAGTATTATGGTAGTATCACTGTGTTTCAGAAAACAGTGTTTTACTCAGAAATAGCAGCTTTAAGCTGTGAAATCTGGTTGTAAGTACAGATAATTAGGCTTTAGATCAACTGTAATACTTACAGTCCGGCCTCCAGTAGATGGTCACATGATCTGAGCACCATCCAGAGGAAAAATCCTAATCTTTTCCCATCCTATCCACACTGCAGGCCAACAGCAACCAATCAAACAACTATAATCAGTTCAGTCTATAATGACCACTGATCAAACCATTGCAGTAACACCAAACACATTACAGTGAGAGTCTGATTCAGTTACACACAAAATAACTAAACTTTTGACATCTTCATTCTCACAATATTCAAAATTTCAATTTAAGACATGTTAAACATTGCTTAGTTAGTCCTGTTATAATGATTAACCAAACACGATTTCCACATTTGTAGAAAATTCCTCTGCTGAGTCTCACAAACTAAAACAAGTCTTTCTGTTTTAGTCTATCTGAAAGTCTGGAGAATCAACAAAACTAACCAGTCATCCCTCTCTAATATCCAAGGCAATAAATAAACAGAGACAGAACAAATACTGAGTCAGTATTATATTGTGCAGGTATTAAACACTACTGCAAGACACAATACAACACAATAATGATACAATGGACCTATAACCATTGTAAGTAGTCACACCATAGGAGTGAGGACATTTTGGTCAGTCCTCACTTTCTGACACCCATTTAAAGGGCTGTTTGAGTGTTAAGGCTTGGTTTTAGGGTTAGATTAGAATTAGGCTAGGTTAGGTTTATGGTAAGGGTTAGGCACTTGTGATGGTCAAGGTTAGGGTAAGAGATTGTATTGTCAATGAATGTTCTTACAAACATAGCTGTACAAACATAAGTATGTGTGTGGTGTCTTAATTGACGCTTGGAATACAGTAATACTGGGTCATGAATCTAGGCTTGCCAGAGCTTGCAGTGCAACCAGACAGTAAAAAGGGACATATAATGTTATACAGTATTTTACATTTAAACATTATGAAATATAAAAAAAACAGTTTCTGTTAGAACTGCATTTGTGTTGCTCAGGAGTATTATCATCGAAAAACTGCATTTTATGAACAGAAGAAATGATGCAGCTGTTCAGTTTCATGGATCTGCACACATCAGACTACAGAACAACACAACAGTAAACAAAGGCTAACATTCAAGTAACACTAAACTTAGTTGTAGCTCCCAGAATTTGAAGAAAGTTAAAAATAATATAGTAGGAAGTAATAAATATGAAACAAATTAATAAACATATTAGTGGATTAAGTCTTGCAGTGTACATAATCTATGTCAAGACCAGAAGCAAGAAACCCTGAAGTTTTAGTTATCTAGATCATGGATATCACACACAGACATACAGTCAGAGAATGAATACTGTTTTCTAATTAATATTTTTTTTCCTTTAAGGCCTAAACTTTTCTACAGAAAATATATTACATAAATGAGTCGATGAAATGTGATTGATCAATCACAACATTCTTTAATGATGTAATATATCAGCTATCCTTTTAGAATGTGTGTCAGCATTATCAGCACTTATAAACGCTTACCTGTCAGGTTTTTTTCTTTATTTTATACATTATACATTATGCATTATGCCGTGCAAATGAAAAAAGTGGTAGTTGTTAGGAGGCAGCTAAACAAATGCAATCTGCTGATGATATAACAGACATGAGGTGTGTCACACAGACATTCACATGAGTATCACAGTCCACAGGTCACACACATCACTCACAATTTATGGCACTGCCATGAACACACACACCAGATACTGTTCACCACAGAAATAAAGATCAAATTCATAGAGTCTATGTTTCTGTACACACACACACATACACACACACACACACACACATACAGACACACACACACACACAGACACACACACACACAGACACACACACATACAGACACACACACACACGTGCGCGCGCGCACACACAATTTAACCCTCAATAACATAAGCATACCTGTTACGATCACCGCACTGATGTCCCGTACTGTATTTTATCAAAGAAAACACATCACATATAGCCAAAGGAGGAGCACGAGACGCGATCAGTAGCGACTGTCCAAGGCTGCTCGACAGCTGCACTGCTGTGATGATTTAACCTAACTGGCGAATGAACCTCTCTGTAGGCAATGACTTGGTGCATGAATATGCATTATGTTAAGTCTGTTGACCCAGCAACGTCAATAAAAATTTTATCAATATTTATGAGCCGGGCGTTTCTCATGCTGAACTGGTGTGGGGGAAGAGGGCGTTTCCATAATTTAGCTCAAATACCTTACAAACACAAACCCTGCCCCCCCAGTTCCCATACTATCAATCCTAGCTTTCGAATATAGAATTAGTACGTCCCAGAATCGTTGGGAAAGAGAGTAACGCCACACTTTGATCTCGCCGTCACGCAGTCACCTGGTTTGTGTAGTTCTCAATAGTTCCAAACAATTCCGCGTAGTCAACTGGTTTCAATGGGCCAGACAGCAACAGCGACTATTTGCAGCTTTTCCCGCTAAATATTAACGCACAATGTGCATTGATTACCATGTTGACTGCACATTTATAATTGCATGGAGTGATGGAGACAGCATTAGTAAGTTTATTCTGTTTAATTGAGAGAGGAATACGTCAATGCATTCAAATGTATGTATAAATTATTAGTTTCTCTTTTGAGGTAATGTGATTAATCACAGTGTAATAATTACTCACATCCTCATGTTACGTTATGTTAAGACAATCAAATAAACATGCATAATTTAATAATTGAATATTAAAATTTCAATGAACAAAAGCAGTTGCACAATGTTACCCAACAAATGAATTTAATATTGCAAAATAAACAAGGCAACCAACTGCAGTCATCAAAACACTTTAATATCCACTGAAAGGTAAGATAAGCTTTTCTTTAAATGGCAGTCCTCATAGAAAATCCTTTGACATCTAATAGGGAAAGATGGCAGAAAGCAGGATTTTCAAATAACTAATTAAAACTGTCAGGCAAACAATATTATGGCAAGCTGCATCTGGTCATCACTGCACATATAGGCTGTTTCTGTTTAAAACAAAAAAAATCCACTTTGTTTATTTGTATAAGAAATAATTTATGAAAGGAAAGTAATTTATTTTTTATAAACAGCAGAAAACGTCCTTAAAAATGACATACCAATCTCATACCAATCTCATATCTCATATAACACTGGAACTGGGACTGCATCATTGACTATAGGAATATAATTTGCTGCAGAATTGCTGCATACTATCTAAATTCTCAGCAAACAAGTCCCTTTTGGCCCCGTGTGGGGCCCACGAAGGCATCCCCTATGGGCCCCAATAGTGTCGTGAAATGTGGGACAGCCCAAAGTATGGGCTAGGTGTGGGCATACTGTGAGCACATTGGGCAAAGTGTGGGCATACTGTGGGCACATTGGGCAAATGTGCATATACAGAGAGCAGTAATAATGTGGTTAATTCACAGCCAATAACAATAATAATGAAATATGTTGAGATTTATTTTTAACAACAATGGCAATAAAACAACAATAAAATCAACAATAAAAAGGCTATTTAAAACAGCAATAAACTAAAAACTAACAAAACCACAGAAAAAAAAGTAAATGAAAACTGTCACGCTAGATGCAGTGGAGACCCTTATTGCCCATCTAACCCTTTCTTGCTGTCCCCCATTCCCGTCCCTTGCCTTGCGGAGCCATGTTTTAATGCAGGCCTACACCATACACGCTGTAGCTCGGCAGCATTTTTTTTTTTTAACAAATGTTGAAAACAAAACAAAAGTTGTTCAAGTACTGTTAATACATTTAAATCTCTGAAAGCTGCAAAAACCTGCATTTTGATTGGAGAACTTGATATTAGTTATGACTAAGGATTGTTCCATGTGTATTAGATTAGTTGAATTGGTTATTTTGAAATAAATGATATTTATTTCAAATAACTGCCATACAGTGCTAGACATGGACAAAAGTAAAAACAGCCCTGGCATTTTGGCCCAGACTGGCCCACTATAGTCGATCATTTCCTTAAAGCAGTAAAGCCATATAATAGGCAGGAAAGAGTGGGAGTTGACACATTAAATATATTTAGAGAGTGTAATTTATTAATACAATAAAACTGTATAATCCACACTGAGAATTCCTATAACAGGCTATGACATCAGTCTTGTGTGTGCCTGTGTGTTGAGGAAGAAAGAGAAGAGACATGATAAATTGTTGATCAGATGATCACTGTTTTCTACACTATAGCATTAAATAGTCATTGAGAGCAGGGAGTCTCTCTCTCAGTGCCTAATCCAGATACCATCATCAAAAGCAGTTTTGCTTACCACAGGCACTACACTCACTACTCCCTCATCTCTCACCCTCACTTTATCCTCCTTACTGTGTGTGCCGGTGCTGCCTGTCATAGAGGGAACCTTCACCAGAATTCTAACTCGTTTACATATGGACTACATTTCCCATAATGCCTTATACCTGGGACCGCCCTCACACCTGGTCTTCATTACCACGCCCTATTTAAACCAGTCTCAATCTTCCACTCATTGCAGAGTCTTGATTTGCCCTGATTAGTAACTCTGAGTGGTCTTCCCTGCATTCTGGTTTAATCTGTGTTTAACCTTGGATTGTCTATTGTTTGCCGCCTACCCCAATCTTTGGACTGTTTATACTCTGTGATTGTTTACTGCCTGCCCTGATCTTTGCCTGAACCTTGATTCTGCCTAGCCCTGTCTCTATTGTGTTTGTTTGCTGGTGATTGACCTCTGCCTGTTTGACTACTCTTAATAAACTTGCTGCAAATAGATCCTAATGCTTTGACTCTTCATTACACTGCCAGTGCCATCACCACCACTATCATCATCAGCCACCACCATCATCAGCTGATGAAGGCATTGTTAGAACAACCACATATCAAACTCTGCAAAACATCAGTACACTAAAAAATTTTTTAATTTTATGGAATTTTACTTTTTTTTATTTTACAGATTTGTTCTGTATTTTTAAATTACAGTAAAAATATGTAAAATTACAAAAAAAAGACTGAACTGTAAAAAAAACTGTAATTTTACTGTTTTATTTTACAGATTTTTTCTGTATTTTTGAAATAATGGTAAAATGATGTAACATTACAGAAAAGGACTGCAAATTTACATGTCCGGAGTAAAATAACCTGAAAAACATGTAAATGTGTATAAAAAAGTTTTAAAGAATTCAGTTCAATTTTGAAGACTTTTTGTTTTTCATATACAAATACTCAAATATGTATCAATACTTCACACATGTAGATTTATTATTTAATAGATGACCATTTATACTGTAATGAAAAGAGAAAAATGAACAGTGTGACCCAGTCAACATTAAGTCCCACAGACAT
>JAZGTI010005692.1:0-24917 GCA_036877585.1 Botia kubotai
TCTCTCTGCCCTCCATCACGGACATATGCACTGCACACTGCATCCACAAAGCCATCAGCATTGTGGATGACCCCACACACCCTGGCAGACGGTACCGTAGCATTCAGACCCTCACAACCAGACTGGGCAATAGCTTTTTTCCCCATGCCATCAGGCTCCTCAATAGTCAGTAAAACTGGAGAGAAGGATTTTACACACACACACACACACAAACATACATATATATATATATATATATATATGCACACACACACACAACTGGACATTCCCCACTCTTCTCTTTTGCACTAAGTGTTTTTGCACATCTGGCTGCCAAAACTATACCATGTTTACATGGTTATACACTTATGTTTACATTTGTTACACTGTCTTGTGCTGTCTGCACATGTTTTTGCATTTGTGCACTTTATGTATATACTTTGTTTAATTTATGTAGCCCTTGTGTCCGTGATGTTTAGTGTTTGTCTTATGTAGCACCTTGATCTGGAGAAACGTTGTCTCGTTTCACTATGTACTTGTATATGGTTAAAATGACAATAAACTCCACTTGTAACTTGTAACTTGGTTGTCACGTTGTAACAAAGCTGGGCTCCCGCGACGAGCGAGGAGCGCAAAGACTTTTTTTACAATTGGTTTACGTCTCATCTATTATATGTCACTTCCTGTTTTGTGTTAATCGTCATCACCTGTGTTCTATGATTTCTGTGTGTATTTAAGTTCCGGGTTTGGGTTGAATGTCGTGGGTTATTGTTTGTTTGGAGTTGTTCATCGGTTAGTTCTAGTTCTTAGTATTCATTCGTGTTCCCTTGTTTTTGGATTCTCGCTCTCGTTCTTTGGATTACGCTTTTGAATTGCCCTTTGGATACCGTTGCTGGATTGTATGTTTTATCACCATGGTGGGTCTTTGTTTATTCACTGCTGTTTTGCATATGTCATCGCTCACTCATTTTTACGGTTAGTGTTTGTGTTGGTTTTGTGTTTATTACTTTATTAAATATCATTCATTCTTTAGTTCCGTGTTCACGTCTCTTTTATCACAAACACAATCGTCAGCCAGTCACCGTAACACACGTGACTAGTTGTGACGAAAAACATTGCAAAGACCAGTGGCATTTGACATTATCGACATGCCGCCATATTTAAAATTAGCGCTCTTGTCTGTTTGTTTACATGGATACATGATGTATCAATTGCTTAATATGTTCAAAATAATCTCTTTCTTACAAACACATTTTTTTGCTGCAGAACCAAATGGAGTCATTGGGAACTTCCATCCTTTCTGGAACTTTAAAATATCAGACACAATTCAATACCATTAGAAAGCTGGCAAAGTGAGGACTTTCTTTAATATTAATATAATATAACGATTGTGTTCGGCTGAGAAGTCATCATATACAGTCATGGCCAAAAATAGCTGCATCCTTGCAACTCTGTCAGAAAATGCAACCCTTCTCTCAGAAAATTGTTGCAGTTCCAAATATTTTGGTACTCGCATGTTTATTTTTTAGTTTGCATTAGAACAACGCACTGAAAAAAACGGAAGAAAAGTCAAATCTGATACAATTCCACACAGAACCCAAAAAATGCACTGGACAAAATTATTGGCACCCATAACTTAATATTTGGTAACACCCCCTGTGGAAAAATTGCTTTCTGTAACCATGAATGTTTCTTACACCTCTCTACTGCAACCTTTTGCAAACTTTTGCAAACTGCTCCAGATCATCAAGATTTGAAGGATGCCTTCTCCCAACTGCGGTTTTGAGATATCTTCACAGGTGTTCTATGGGATTCAGATCTGGACTCATTGCTGGCCATTTCAGAACTCTCCAGCACTTTGTTTGTAAACATTTCTGAGTGCTTTTTAAAGTGCGTTCCTGTTGGAAAACCCATGACCTCTGGTGGAGACACAGCTTTCCGAAACTGGCCACTATGTTGCGCCCCAGAATTCTTTGGTAATCATCAGATTTCATGATACCATTTAAAAAGTCAAGGCCAGTGCCCCAACCCCAAAACATCTTCGAAACTCCACCATGTTTGACTGTAGGGACTGTGTTCTTTTCTTTGAAGGCCTTATTTCTTTTTCTGTGAACAGTGCCATGATGTCCTTTACCAAATTCTCTACTTTTGTCTCATCTGTCCACAGTACGTTCTCCCAGAAGGATTGTGGTTTTCTCACATAAGTTTTGGCAAATTCCAGCCTTGCTTTTATATGCCTTTGTATCAGCAGTGGTGTCCTCCTGCGTCTCCTACCATAGCGTCTATTTTCATTCAGATGGCGATGGATAGTGCGAGCTGACACTGTTGTACCCTGTGTCTGCAGATCAGCTTGAATCAACCTTCTTTATCAACCATTTGAACAATCCTTTATTGTATTTCATTAATTTTGTTCTTCCATCCACGTCCAGGGAGGTTAGCTGTAAACCTCTTGATGATATTGTGCACAGTGGACACAGGAACATTAAGATCTCTGGAGTTGTACTTGTAGCCTTGAGATTGCCCAAGTTTTCCCACAATTTTTTTTCTCAAATCCACAGTCAACTCTTTACACTTCTTTCTATTCTCAATGCTCAGTGTGACACAGCACAATGGTTAAGTCAACTTTTCATTTTAACTCGTTGCAGGTGTGATTACTATATTGCCCACACCTGTTACTTTCCACAGGTGTGTGTAAATACAAATTACAGGAGCGTCAAATGCTTGAAAAGCAATTATCTCTTACAATTTTGACAAGGTGCTAATAATTTTGTCCAGTCCATTTTTGAGTTTTGTGTGAAATTTTATCAAGCTTGATCTTTCTGTGTTTTTTTGGTGTTGTTCCAGTGCAAACAAAAACAATACGCACATGAATACCAAAACATTTGCAATTGGAACAATTTGCAATTGGAACAAACTTCTGGGAGAAGTGTATTTGCAATTGCGTAATTGCAAGGGTGCCGATATTTTTGGCCATGACTGTATACCTAGGATGGCATGAGGTTGAGTAAATTATGAGAGAATTTGTTTTTTTTTTGGACAATTCCTTAAATATGCAGAGACAACTACAAACCATTTACAAAACCAAATTTTGTAACATTGTGCCTCTTCAAAAACATGAAGAACATTTTTATGTTTCTTTAAGCATCCCAAGATTTCAAAGTAACATTATTTTTACCAATGATGTGAGTTTGGGGAGACTCTATTTTTACAACTAATTGAAGATGGGGGAGTGTTCAGAAATCCAAATCCCTTTAGTGATACTAGAGAAGCAGAGAAGAATTATGAAAACCAATGAATTATTGAACCAGATAGCAGAATATATTATACCCAGCTCTCTGTATACACTTATTGAACAAATTTGATCTGACAAATTTGATTTGGTAAAAAGTATGCAAATAATCATTTGATATTCCAGCTAACAGTAGAACTCATGAACTTATGAACCCATGAAAGGACAACCAGGATTCCAATTTTACAAGTTTCCTTGAAAGCATACAATCAGCAACACCAGGGTTCACTTTCATGAACTATATAATTGTTCCCAATTTGATCTTTAAATATAAACAAGAACTTACAGTTTACATTTTCTATGGCGCAGTCAGGGGAAAATAATTAAATGTTTAGTATGAAAATGAGCTCTCCCAGTGCATAGTCAGGTATAAGGTATTGTTATGACCCAACCAGGTATAACAAGGTATTGCTATGAGCTAACCATTTCTTGCCATTTTAAATTGTGTTGTGAGATCAACTATCCTCAAGTTATGAAAAGCAACAATAAGCTATTTAGAAAACAGTAGGCTAACCACACTTGTGTTAATATTGTTTATATCTAGTTCACATATACAACAGATGAGATCCTGCAAAGCCTGGTTTCTCACAAGGTTTTTTTTACATTTATACATCATTGAAGTTTTGGTTCCTTGCCATCATCCCCCTGTTTGCTTGCTTACTGGGGGACTGCTGACATTAGTTTATAACATTTGGTTAGAATAATGTTTTGTACATTGTATTAATTATCATTGTTATCCTTTTGATAAATTTCTATGTTCATTCTCAATTTATTTTCATTTGTACAGCTGCTTTGTAACAATGTGAAAGCAGCTATATAAATAAACTTTTTTTCTTGATATCAATAAATGTGTATAGACCCTGGAGATTTACATGGTAAAAATCACTGAGGTTAAAAAAAGAGTTTAGTATTATTACAGTATTATTAGTAGTTAAACTCATCAACTCATTACAATTTGGCCAGACGATGCTACCTCAACACTACAAGACTGCTTTCAGTGTACAGACTGGAACATGTTTAAAGAGGCAGCCACCTACAACAACCACACAGAACTGCACGAATATACTAAAACTGTGAGTGCCTATATCAAAAAGGGCATTGATGATGTGACAGTCACCAAGACCATCACTACACATGCAAACCAGAAGCCGTGGATGACAGCAGAGGTTTGTGGGATGCTAAAGACCAGAGATGAAGCTTTCAGATCGGGAGATAAAGCAGCCCTCAAAACAGCAAGAGCCAATCTGTCCTGTGGCCAAGAATGCAAAACGATCATATGGTCAAAAAATCAATAATCACTTCACAAACAGCACAGACACACGGAACCTGTGGCAAGCCATCCAGTCCATCACTGACTACAAGCCCCGCCACAGGCCTGTGATGACGACACATCCCTCCCAGATGCACTTAACCACTTCTATTCACGGTTTGAAATGCAGAATGACACACCTGCTCAAAGACTGCCCATACCCCACGACGACCAGGTGCTCTGTCTGTCTCCAGCCGACATAAGGAAGACCCTATCTAGGATTAACCCACGCAAGGCTGCGGGTCCTGACAACATACCTGGCCGTGTACTGAGAGACTGTGCTGCACAGCTGACGGATGTCCTAACAGACATCTTCAACATCTCACTGTCCCAGGCAGTCGTCCCCATGTGTCTTAAATCCATAACAATCATACCGGTACCAAAGAAATCACCTGTGTCCAATGACCAGTGGGTCTAAATGACCACTGTCCCATAGCACTGACTCCAATCATGATAAAGTGCTTTGAGAGGTTAGTCATGCACAATATCAAAACCAGCCTCCCCAACACACTCGATCCGCTCCAGTTTGATGCAATTTCCTTCACCCTCCACCTGGCTCTTACCCACCTAGAAAACAAAGACTCCTATGTTAGAATGCTGTTCATTGACTTCAGCCCAGTATTCAACACAATAATCCCACAACAGCTCATAAATAAACTAAACCTGCTGGGCCTTAACACCTCCCTCTGTAATTGGATCCTGGACTTTTTAAATGGAAGACCTCAGTTAGTCTGTGCCGGCCGCAACACCTCGAGCACTACCACACTGAGCACAGGTGCCCCACAAGACTGTGTGCTCAGCCCGCTGCTCTTCAAGCTGCTGACTGCACTGCCAAGTTCAGCTCCAAGCACATCATCAAGTTTGCTGATGACACGCCAGTGATAGGTCTCATCAACAACAACAATGAAACGTTCTACAGAGAGGAGGTGGCACAGCTGGCTGAATGGTGTGGCACTAACAACCTGTCCCTCAATGTGAGTACGACAAAGGAGGTTGTGATGGACTTCAGAAGAAACTCCGCTGACCACCCCCCACTGACCATCGACAACTCGACTGTGGAGAGAGTCAGCAGCACCAAATTCCTGGGGGTGCACATCACAGAGGATCTCACCTGGACCACCAACACCATGTCATTCTTCAAGAAGGCACAATCATAAACGATAAACAATCCTCCCCCTACGAGTGGCTCCTGAAGCGAGGAGGAAAGCGGCGCCAGGGTCTACCACGAGGTTGAGGGACCGGTTTTCCTGGATGCATCCTGTGAAACTCCTCTGTAAGAGTGTGGTCCAGGATATCTCCCGCATTGACCCAGGATCGCTCTTCCGGGCCGTACCCCTCCCAGTCGACCGGATATTGGAGGATGCCGCCTCGGCGTCTGGAGTCGAGCAACACATGCACTTGATATGCCTCCTCACCATCAACCAGAATGGGGGAGTTTGAGATCCAACTCTCCAACCCGACCACCAACAGGTTTTAGAAGTGACATATGAAAAGTGGGAGAAACACGATAGTTAGCAGGAAGATCTAAATTGAAGGAAACTGGCGTAATTTGTCTGACAGGGGCCAACATACCTGGAGCTGAGCTTTCTACAGGGGAGGCGTAGATCCCTTGTGGACAGGCAGACCCATTGACCTGGAGCGTAAGCCGGTCTGGGATGTTGATGTACTTGATTCGCCTGTTGAGTCTGTCATGTTACAACATGCAAGAGGTGGGTGTGGGTTCGATCCCAAACCTCCTCGCTGTTTTGAAGCCATTCAGTTACTGAAGGTAGATTGGTGGACCAGGAGAACAATGGTAGTTGGAAGCCCAGGATACACTTAAAAGGGGTCATACCAGTGGCAGGTTTGATGAGGGAGTTCTGTGCAAACTCTGCCCACATTAAGAACCTATTCCAGTCTGACTGACGTTGCTAACAGTAGGAACGGAGGAAACTTATGATTTTCTGATTGAGGCGTTACGTTTGTTCGTTGCACTGAGGATAATAGCCGGAAGTTAGGCTGACATTAACCCTCTGGGGTCTAAAGTCTGATAACACTGTATTCAGCACAAACTGGGCTACAATAATATTTGAGCTGCATGCATGTACATGATTGTGTTTTTAAGAAAGTAACGTTTATGCATGGTTAGTGAAAAACTAAAATTTCGAAGTCCCTGAAATAAGGCCATAAAACACATACAGAACATTTGTTCACAAGACTTTTGAGAACAGTGTTTGCTTCAAAAAGATGTGAGAATCATCTAGTTCCCTCATTCACACAAAACGGTATATTGATTTTAAATGTCGAAGACACTTTTTGGGAACTAATGAATGAATGAAGAATGTAAGGACAAAAGAAATGTATATATTTTTAGTTTGTAGCTTATTTAGAATATGTTTAACTATTATGCAAAATAATTTGAGATTCACTTGCGAGTGCACTTACAGTATTACCAATGAGCAATTACCAGCTGATAAAGGATAAGAAAGGATGCCCGTATATGTGTATATATATGCGCTTTGTTCAAAACTAAGTCATTTGAGTCGCGTTCTTCGTCTGAGGAGAAGGTGAACTCGCTGTCCAGAATCATCTGAAGTGCTTCACTCATGTAGCGCGCCATCATTCAAACGCACAAATAAAGTAAGTAAACTCTATGATGAAGCTTCGACGATTTCTGCAGCTTTTCGGGGGCGTGTACATGATTACCTGACTCGCCTCGGATACTTTACATATGAACAGTGTGCTCAGTGCGAGGTGGAATCACATTAGCGGTAATTAGGTGATACAGGAGAAACTATACATCTAACTTTCATATAGATTTTTTATTTGAAAAAAATTATTTGGTTTTTTGGAGATTTAGGTTGTTTCATTTATGTGTCTGTGAAAAGAGATGACAGAGACAGCGAAGGCAGAGTGCGTACCCTGTCTGTTTTCTTCTTTTTATAAAACCACAGGGTTTTATTGTTATTATGAGTTTATACAAATAAAAATAGACCCTTTACAGATTTGAATGATGTATTGGTTGTATCTGTACGACCAAAAATTATGGAGCATTTTACATTCTTTTTCGCGTTATCATAAAAACATGCCTCAAAATGCGCCGGTGCGTTTGTCGACCCCAGAGGGTTAACATCGAGGCTTCTAAACAGTGAGGACCATACTCTGGATGTGAACTGGGGACCCCGGTCTGAGACAATATCTTCAGGCAAGCCGTAGAAGTGGAATACATAGTTGCACAATATTTCAGCTAGTTCGAAAGAGCTTAGGTAGAGGGATAAGATGGCAGGCCTTGGAGAATCAATCGACAAAGGTGAGTATGGTGGTGTTACCTAGAGAGTTGGGTAGGTTTGTGATGAAGTCGATGGCTATGTGAGACCAGGGTTGTTGTGGTTACAAAAGACCTGCCAGGAGTTGTCTGGGTTATTTTGAAGTTTGGCAGTTGGAACAGTTTTGAATTTTGAACTTGATGGTATCGGTTGACAGGGAAGGCCACCGGAAGCGGTTTCTGAGGAGTTGTATAGTAGCTGTAATATCCGGTTGACCTGAGCTGGGCACCCTGTGAACTTGTGTGATCAGGCGAACTCAAAGGGACTCAGGGAGAAAAGTGAGGTTAGCAGAGCATTCAGGAGGTGGTGAATTTTGATTATTCATGTTGTTTATCTCGGTGAGAATATCCCATTGCACGGGTGCCACAAGGATGCTCTCAGGAATTATGTTCTCCTGGTTAGTGGGGCGATGTTTTTCCTCAGTTTGGCGAGAGAGAGTGTCGGCTTTGGTATTTGTAGTGCCAGGTCGATAGAAGATAATGCCCATCTTACCTGACTGTGATTTAGTCGTTTGGCTGAGCGCAGGTACTCGAGGTTCTTATGGTCTGTCAAAACAGTAAATGGGTGTGTGGATCCTTCCAGCCAGTGGCGCCATTCTTCCAGTGCTAGTTTGATTGCCAGGAGTTCACGATTACCCACATCATAATTGCGTGGCGAGCTGAGAGGTTTGAATAGACAGCTCCGCTAATAAATGCATTACGGCTGTTGGATCGCTGTTTGGCGAAGTCTTTTGAAACGGAGGGTCAGAGGCACTGGTATCCATTTGCAGCTTTTATTCAGAATAGTAAACAGGCAGGGTCGAAAGCCAACAAACAGTAACAGCAGGGACAAGGCAAAGGCAAAAACGGGCACAGGCAATGGTCAAGGCAGGCAGCAAACACAGTCCAATAAACAACCCAAGGGTGGAGACAGGCAGCAAACAATCAAAAACAATAACAATCCAAACAGTAACAACAGGCAGGCAAGAACACAGGGGAAAATGCTCAGTAATAATAGCCAGGGCAAATCAAGACTTTGCAAGGAGTATGCATGTGTGTATGGCTTGTATACAGAGATAGTAATGAGGCGCAGGTGTGTAGCATGGGTGTGGTCAGTCCCAAGTATGAGGCATGCTGGGAAATGAAGTCCGGATAAAACTGGTTCGTATTCAGGCAATGGTTCCCTCTGGTGGTGCAGAGGAGGTGGCATGGGAGCATAGCCTAACATAACATAGTAACATAGCCTAAGTGAATTACTGCATCACCTGATGATTGAGACTGAGGATAACATTAAGGATAACCCTGATCCTGGGTAGCCCTCTATTCACTATTACAATCATAAAAAAAACAAAGCAGTATGCATTTATCACAAGTCAGTCACCCTATCTAGTGTGCTGTAACAATATAATATCCGGTTAGTTTTACAGGTTTCTGCCAGGTTTAGGGAATGGGTGAAACTGTATATTCCCCAACCTGAGTTTACAAGGACAACAAGGAGTATATCAATTTAAGTACTGAGCTGATAAAATGCATATGATCAATTAATAAATACATGTAAATGTGCATCTTACCATAAGGAGTGTGTGGTGAAATAGGAAACGCTGGTGTTATAGGCATCACATTGCTGTCAGAATTCGCTCTACTGTCTGTCTTTGCGCTGTAATATCTGTATTCAGCATTATCTGTTCTGTATAGAGTGCTATGCTGCAACACACACAAATACACACACGCACACAAACATTACTTTTATTTACAGTAGTTAACAGTAGTTACAGTAGTAATAACCAGTTTTATTTACTAAGGGTAAATAATGAATAGCATGAAATCTTAAACTATATATTATATTAATTTTTTTCCTCATTTGTAAGTTGTTTTAGATAAATGTGTCCATTTGAACAATTAATTTTATTCTTTTCTATTTAATTATCTTGTATTTTTCCTTATTGGTAATTTTTTTGGATAAATGCTATAGTGAACAAATATATTTTATTTTTTTCTATTCTAACAGTATCTTTTTTTTGTGCATATGTTGCATTACCTGGGTTTGAGGCATTTGAGGAGTAAATGTCTGTCTGTCTATGGTTGGCTGATCCAGAGTCCAGGACAATTGTCCACACTGCCCCATGTGCTCAGTCACATGATTGGACTCTGAGTTCAAGATAAGCAAGCTGTCTTCAGCAAAACAGACCACTAATCATGTAAAGACATCAAAAAAACACACACACATTAAATTACTCTTCCAGCATTCAAACTAAACGCTTAATGTATACGTTTAACATAGATAAATCAATAAAACTTTTAGATGTTTTCTTTTGACCTTAAAGGTAGGGTCAGCAATTTTATAAAGGCTAGTATTAACAAGCTAGTAATGTAATCCACAGTAAATGATATATGACAACAGCATACATCAAAAATATCTATATCATAACTGGAGATGTGACCTTGGTCTCGGAAATGATAAATCCTGTGTTTGTCATATATCAAAATAATATTGTTCATTTTTGTAACAAAATACAAAAAACAAATTGTTTTTTGAAGAGATAAAATACTAATTTGAGTGGGTTATAAGTAAATGAGACATATAATCATATTATTATATGAACATTGACAGAATATACTGTATAGATCTGTATATATATATATAGATGAATTATATATTATATGTCCTATATTAGACTTGTTCTGTATTCAGTATGTACTATATTGTTACAATAGTAATACACATAAAGATTTGTGTAAGGCCTTGCATGGACAAATGTCTGCTGAATCTTCCAAAGCATTGACATCTGCTCTTTTCAGCAGTTTTGGAAATGAAGAAAGGGGTAGTAGACAGAACGAAGCAAAGACAGAAGACACAGCTGCAGAAGCAAAGAAAACAAAGGAAGATGAGAAATCATAGGAAAAAGAAGAGAAAGAGGCAGAGAAAGAGGGAGACAGACTCAGCCTGTTGCTTTGTCTAAGATGGCACCTGGAACAGTTTTTAGACCAACTTAAACTCCTGGTCCTAAACTTATTTCTACAGAATTGTACAGTCCTCTGCATCTGTTCCAGCTGTTCTTTTTATCTGAGGTGTGCCAGACCATCATTCGTAACTCAAATGCTTATGCATCTGAGCATCAGGAATCTACAAGATGTAACGAAGACGAGGAGGCATGTGGATCCATTTGCGGTGGTTTAATCGTAGTCAGACAGGCAATGGTCAATACTGGCAAACCAAGCAATATGGGTTAAACAAGACAGAAATGAATAACAGGCAGAGATCAGGGCAGGCAGAAAACAATCATTAACTTTAAATTAAGCGGCAGAGCGGCAAACAATCAAACAACGAAAAGCAATCCAAGGTCAAACACAGAATAATCAAATACAATGGTAAAACGCTCAGTAATGTTGCTGGGACAAAACAAGACTTTGCAATGAGTAATACAACCAGAGAGTTTAAATAGGGCGGCTATTGGTGGCAACAGGCAGTTAATCAGTCCTAGGCACTGGGCTTATGGGAAATTAAGTCCAGATGTGAAAACTAATACTTAGGTGACGGTTCCCCCAAAAAATCTAATGATCTCCTGGTTTAGCCGCTCAGTTTTTCTGTTGGATTGCGGGTGGTACCCAGACGTGAGACTTATATTCACCCGGAGATGCTTAAAAAATTAAGCCTACACACGAGAGGTAAATTGTGGTCCTCGATCAGAGACTATATCGTCAAGTAAGTTGCATAAGATTTCCGCTGTTTCTAAGGCAGTAGGGAGCTTGGGCATGGGAACTAGGTGACATGACTTGGAAAACCGGTCGATAATGGTAAGGATTGTGGTATTGCAGAGAGAGTTCTGGAGATCGGTGATGAAATCTATAGCTATGTGTGACCGGGGACGTTGAGGTGTGGGTAGAGGTTGAAGGAGGCCAGCAGGTGCTTGCTTGGAATGTTTAGTCATCTGACAGGTAGAACAGTTTTGGATAAAGTGGATGGTGTCTGTGGTGATAGTGGGCCACCAGTAATGGTTCTTCAGAAGGTCTGCTGTAACATTGATACCAGGGTGACCAGAACTGGGCACTTCATGAACATGTGTGAGCAGGTGCTTTCTGAGTAACTTTAAAATTAGGTTTTCTGGACTTTCGGGGTGTGGTGGGACTTGACTATTAATGTTCTCAATCTCGGTATGAAGGTCCCACTGTACAGGAGCGACTAGGAGGCTCTCTGGAATAATTTTCCTGGGATAGCGGGTTTGGTGACCTCCTCAGGCTGATGGGAGAGGGCATCAGCTTCCGTGTTCTTGCTACCTGTACGATAGGTCACAGTAAAATTAAAACGTGTGAAAAATAGTGACCATCTGGCTTGTCTTGGGTTCAAATGCTTGGCGGATCGTAGATATTCCAGATTCTTATGGTCTGTAATTACAATAAATGATGTATTGCCCCCTCCAGCCAATGACTAGCATTCCTCCAAGGCTAGTTTTATGACTAACAATTCTCTGTTACCAATATCACTGTTGTGTTCTGCCAATGAAGAGTTTACATGAAAAAAGGTGCATGGAAACATCTTAGGCGGTGTACCATGACGTTGGGATAGGACGGCACCAACCCCAATATTAAAAGCGTCTACTTCAACTATAAATGGCTGTTCTGGGTCAGGATGATGGAGAATGGGAGCGGAGGTGAAACGAGATTTTAGATCTGCGAATTCCCTGGTAGATTCGGGATTCCCCATCAATTTGTTCGTGGCTCATTTGGTAATGGAGGCCAAAGGCGCTGTGACTGAGCTAAAGTTCCCAATGAAACGACTATAAAAGTTTGCAAACCTAAGAAACTTTGAAGATCTTCTACCATTCTTGGTAGGGGCCATTCAGTTACTGCCTTAACCTTTTGGTCATTCATCGCTACTCTGTCTTGGCTAATAATATAACCTAAGAAAAGCTGTGCTAGTTTGGTAAAATTTGCATTTCTCCCCTGTGACATAGAGCTGATTCTCGATTAACCGAGTTAATACAGTTCTCACATCCTTGACATGTTCCTCAAAGGTCTGGGAGTAGATTAGGATGTCGTCTATATAGACGATCACCTATTTATCTAGCATGTCATGAAAGTTGTCATTCATAAAAGATTTAAAAATGGAAGGGTTGTTCGCTAGTCCAAAGGGCATAACAAGGTATTCACAATGACCGCTTGCGATCGAGAAGGCAGTTTTCCACTCATCACCTTCACGTATACGAAACCAAATTATAGGCGCTACACAAATCTAACTTGGTAATAAACTTGGCTTTTATCAATTTTGACGGGGACTAACGGAAGTGAATAACAGAACTTAAAAGTAACTTTGTTTAACCCTCTATAATCAATACAGGGTCTTAATCCCCCATCCTTTTTTTTCCACAAAAAAAACCCAGCAGATGCAAGTAGACAGGAGTATAAATCCCTTGGCTAATTCCTCACTGTGGAAAGCGGGGCGTGGTTTCGATGCCACTGCTGGCGGAGAGTAGCGTTTGGAGATGAAATGGTTAAGGGAAATGACTCTCTCGTAATTATTCCTAACAGCCCTTCTTGTTTTGTACTGAGTCAAGAGACAGGTTAAAACGGGGCTGCAGGAGAACGAGAGTGTTGTGGAGCGAGCGGAGAATAAGACTGCAACTGCAGAAATTCCAACTTTATGTGTGAATGCTGAAAAGCCCTTATGCTTATTGTTTTTTGTGTTTGTTTGATTTCGCTGTAAAATAAACAAACGGTTTTCTGCTCATCTGTTTCCCGACCATGTTTTGTGACATTTTAACGCCAGGGAGACAGTGTCACACTCTAATGTATTGTTTCATGGCTTCAGACTCAGGTTGAGATAATGGGAAAATCTGCCCTCTGGGAGGAGTAGCACCTGGGATTGCACAATCCACAACACAATGTGAAGGAAGTCAGGAGGCTTTCTTACTGAAAGCTTCCCTTAAATCTAAGTATTCAGAAGGGGCAACGAATTCAGGAGTTTGGGATTCTACTAATGGGGTTTGTTTTTGGGTTCACAAATTAACTGGATTAGACAATGGTTATGACAATTCACACCCCAACGGATGATTTCACCTTTGAAACAAGAGATAACGGGATTGTGAAGATGCAGGGCAGACCCAGAATTATGGTACTGTAACGACACGTCAGGCTGGGTCGGATCCATTTACAGTTTATTTCTCAAACAAAAGACAGGCAAGGGTCAATATCGACAAACAGGTATAACGGGCCAAGGCAAAAGAGTAAACGAGAGACAGGCGAGGGTAGAGACAGGCAGCAAACAATCAAAGGCGGTATAGCAATCCAAATGTAAAGGCAGGCAGCAAACAATCGACAAAAACCAAGGACAATCCAAATCAAACACAAAACACCAAACCAGAATAGACAATAAAAAACACTCGGAATTGATGCCGGGGCAAATCAAGACTTCGCAAAGAATAGTTTGTAAATGTCCGGTATTTATAGGAAGTGAACTGTTGCGTGAGTTGATGAATCCGGAAGTGCTCAGTCGGGAGGCGCATGATGGGAAATGGAGTTCATGAATGTCCGTTAGTATTCCGGAGATGGTTCCCGCTGCTGACGCGGCGGAAGAGAGGCTGGAGCCCCACCGTAACAGGTATGATTAGGTGAGGAAATGGCATAGAGTTGTATGTTCTCCAAGTGGAGAGCGCTCATATGGAGCTGTAACTTCTCAGTCTGGTATTCCACCTTTCCTTTTCCCAATGGACAACCATACAACACCTCCACTGCTAAAGAAGAATTACATGAATGAATTACATTACATAATTAGGCTAATGCTATATTATTGGTTCTGGCAAACTTAGTGGAAATGAAATTAGCGGCTGCCCCTGAGTCTATGAGAGCAGACATAGACAATGATCTATCCTGGCAGGTTAACGTAATGGGTAAGCAAATTACATTACTAGGAACATTCTGAATTGAGGTAACATTTACCGAGGTAACATTTACCGCAGGCGACTAGAGATTGGTTTAATGGGGCATTTTAAAATGTCCAGGTTGGCTGCGGTACAGGCATAGATGAGAACGGAACCGATATTCTTGTTCTTCAGCAGACAGATGTGTATAGTTAACTTGCATGGGTTCAGGGACTGATAAAGGAACCAGGTTGGTGCAGAGCTGTGGTTGAACAGGACGTTGGGCACAAATTAAATTGTCCAATTGAATAGATAGTTCAATGTACTCACACAGACTCCTTCCCTTATCACGGCAAGCCACTTCTGACTGGAGCTCCGGGTTTAATCCTTTACGATATAATATCTTTTTGAGGGTATCCTCGATCCATTCGGTTTAAGCCGCTAAGGTACGAAATGTTAGAGCGTATTCGGCTGTGGGCTGCTTTCTCTGAGTGAGAGATAACAATTTCTCACCTGGACTTTTCCCCTCAGACAGGTGCTCAAACACTTCTTTAAATTGATGAAGAAACCTTTAGAAGGTGGGGAAAACGGCTCCATCTACCCTCCAGACTGCTGTTGCCCAGTCTAGCGCCCCGTCCTGTAAGCAATGAACACACAAAGGTGATACGGCTGTTTTCTGTGGGATATAAAGCACGCTGTTGATTAATGAACAGTCAGCACTGCAACAGGAAGCCTTTGCACCTGGAAGAGTTACCATCGTATTTCTCTGAGAAGGCGAGTCAAGGATTTACTGATGATAGTGTTACAGGAAGCACATGGCTGGGCATCTGAGGAGTTGCCGCCATAGAAATCGGAGAAGACAGATGAAGCCCTTGGAGAGTCTTTACTAGTTCCTCCGTCAGAGTCGTCAGATGAGCGAGCTGGTGTTGGTGAACGATAAGTTGAGCTGCCTAAGCGGAGAGCTCGGTTGACAATGGCTGGATGGCTGCTGGATCGCTTGTTGGCGAAGTTCTCTGTAACAAAGACGAGGAGGCATGTGGATCCATTTGCAGTGCTTTAATCGTAGTCAGACAGGCAATGGTCAATACCGGCAAACAGAGCAATGTGGGTTAAACAAGGCAAAACTAATAACAGGCAGAGATCAGGACAGGCAGCAAACAATCAGTAATGTTAAACAAAGCAGTAGTCAGGGCAGGCGGCAAACAATCAAACAACAAAAAGCAATCCAAGGTCAAACACAGTCCTAGGCATGGGGCTTATGGGAAATGAAGTCCGGATGTGAAAACTAATACTCAGGCAACGGTTCCCTCTGCTGGCACAGAGGAGGTGGAGCGGAAGTCTCCTCTGTAACACAAGAAAACCCTGGCAGGACATGTCTCTAAAGGACTTGTACTACAGTAGTCCAGGCTCTACAGCATTGGCTTTCCTGCCTCTGTAATGTCAAGCAGGAAAATTCATGCCATACCTTAGCACTTCACCTTAGTGATCCTAAGGTGGATGCTGAGAATATAAAGAGAAAAGGGCACTGCTTATAACCGGCTTGGAAAACTGAAACCAGTGTACCAGAAGATACAGGATGCCTGTAAGACCTTCCACTATCCATATCAAAACATATCCATAGATGAAAGAATGGTGGAATTTATGGCAAGAATAAGTATTAAACAGTACCTCAAGGATAAACCAACCAAGTGGTGGTACAAGACTTTCATTTTAGCTCTTTACATACCTACACATGGATTTTTTTAACTTATGAGGGCAAGTCCCCCGCAGGCAGGGGAAAAAAGCAGGGCACCTGGTGGCCCTGATTGATGAGAGGATGTTGAGAACTGGCTACAAATTGTATGTAGATAATTTTACACTAGCCCATCACTGTTCCAGGACCTCCATTAGAAGGGCATTTGGGCCTGTGGGACTATTCAGAGCAACCAGATGGGCTTCCCACAAATTATCACCAACAGGCTGCCCCAAAATGCCCCCTGTGGGAGTATGCCATAATTTCAAGACAGTGATTTACTCTTTGTATAATGGAAGGACACTAGAGAAGATGAAAATGGACGAAGTGACAGTTCCAGTCCTTTCTGTAGTGTCTGACTACAACAGACACTACAATTAAATTTATTTAGTAATGCTGTCTAAAAATATTGTGCCTTTAGATTTGAATTATGTCCCATTATTTTACATAGGAACATGTGAGGAGTGGACCTCTCTAATGCCCCCAGCTATTATACTGGTCTCTGTTCCGACTTTGTCGGAATGGTGAATGAATTCATCCTACACCAACAGATGACTTTTTACAAAACCAGAGGCCAAAAACACAAGGGAATTTAGGAAAGTGTTGGTCCTAGAACTTGTGGACTGGATGCCTCACAATAAAACCTGCTCTAAAGTTCTGATCCTTCTGCTCCAGTTCTTCAAGATAGGCCTACTACAGCAGGACCCCAAACCACATAACTGGATCCAGGATAAGATGCAGAGTGTGCCATTAAAAGACCTCTGTGTTCTGCCATGACTGAAACTATCACAGCTTTCAAAAAACATCTCAAAACACATCTGTTTTGCAGACACCTGACTAATCCCTAATGCGCATATATTCTTTCCTACATATAAAAAAACTTTCTGCTCCTCCTGTCTCTAGCATCAGAATACAATTTTCGCTTGTAAATGTAGCTTTGTAGACTTGGCTTGTTGGTTCTTAAAACAAAATGTTTACGGCGCTCTTTCTTTGTAAGACGCTTTAAATAAAAGCATCCTAATGCCTAGTCATTGCAGTGTGATGTTATAGCTGCAGATTGCAACATTATGCTTCTGTCGCCATCTCTGTAACATTCCTAAGTGCCTGACATTTTTACTAAATCAGACCTGACAGTTTATAAACTTTAAACATAAAAAAGTCAGTATTATAAGCTCTCCATTTTTAACCAATAAAGTTACGAATTGCAGCTTTGTTCCAGAGGTGAACTGGTTTCTGCCAAGGTTTATAACTTAACATAACAACAGCCCCCACGGTTTAAATGTCAAACTTAACAATTGATATACAATTGCAGTTTCATTTCAATAAATAAACAAATAAATAAATGTTTAGAACATTAAAAGGTTGAAAATAAAATATATAGTCAATGTTAAAATTAGGTTGATTTATCAACATAAACCCGCCATTTCTAATGTCAAAACTTAACTGGAGAAATGCGCTTGTGCTTGCTCATGAAACTAAGGGTAAAACTTTTATATCCGTTGTTTTTACATAGTGCATACATTTTACCTACGTGAAGAGCCAACATGAAGTTATCAAGACTTAAAACGTTGACAACCTTAAGAATTTGGCCGTCATTTGTGTGTATGTGCATAAACGACACAGGCACGTTATTACTTATTTAGTAACGCTGCTGTGTTTTCTTCTATAATGTTAGCCCTATGTCCTGAGAACATTACAAAAATGTGCCTTGAATAAACATGAAAAAAGTGTTGGCCATAACTCAAAAATCAGTTATGGTGACTTCATGTGCACATCATCTGTTGTAGGATGTCTTTACTTTCTTAGTGGTAAGAAGAACTGCCCCACTTCTTACCACTAAGAACTACCCCACTAGTTCTACTAATTTCCAGTCTGTGTTTTGCACCAAACCACTTTGTCGGCGTGTCTCCCAGTTTGACAAAATAGCTAAATATTTTATCTTTGATTTTTTTTCTAAAGCTCAGTTGCAATATGGCTGCTCCCATGCACATGGAAGATCATCAAAACCAAGGTACAGGAATACAGTCACCAGTCTTTTTTACAGTCCTTGTTCAGTAGATTTGCATATGAAAAAATTAATTATATTTGCTTATTTGACAGAATATTCCATCTCAGATCAGAAGGCTATGATCCGTGAATAACTGATGACGGATCTTTACCTTTTATCTTTGCCTTTTAAATACTTTTGAAAAGTAATAAATACTCAATGAAGGAAGGAGTGTCATTTTATTCATTTTTACCTGGAGGACTTGGACACATTTAATAAAGCTGTGTTGATAAAGACCTGAAGATCAATGACATGTTACTTAACTTATATAATCTATCAAAGCAAATCTCCCTGTTTAGCACATGTATTTGTAGCCTACTGCAAATGTGTGTTAAGTAGGTCAAAAGTGATCATAAAGGAAGTATTTTTATCTCATTACATAAATAAATAAGGTGAGGTGTAGAGATTTTAATGGACAGTTGTCCTAACTTTAATCAACAAATACTAGCATTGTACCTGCTGTTTCGGCTAGATTCAAGAGATTCTGCCTCCTCTGTGCCACCAGAAGGAACCTTCTCCTGAATTCTAATACTCTTATTCGTACTCCAAATCCCACAATGCCCTACAAAGCTTTGACATTACTAAATGTTATTTTCTATTTTATTTTCTATTTAACAAGGCCCGTCAATCAATCGATTAATATTGTTGTTAATAATAATATTGTTAAACTATTGTTATTGGCCAATGTAACGATGGGTTAAGATACACTTTACACAATTACATGCAAACTCACAACTATATTTTAGATGTTTTACGTACAAGATCTGTACCTAACAAATTGATCCTAAAAATGACATTTCGAAGGAATTTAAGGATTAATATATGATATATATATATATATATATATATATATATATATGCAAATAAGTAAACAGTGCTTAAACAGTGCTTGTTGATTTTCATGTAGGTCTAACAGCTATATTTAAGCATTCAGCAGGTACATTTGTATAAACAAGTCAAATAAAACACTGCAGAATCTTTACTGCTGTGACAGACGAGGCTCCTGCCCCGTCTGCTCTGCACCACCAGAGGGAACCCTCACCTAAATTATGATCAGTCTACATTTGGACTCCAATTCCCACAATGCCTCATACCTGGGACTGATTACTTCCGCCTCCACACCTGTTAGTCATTACCATGCCCTATATAAGCCATTCTCATTTTCCAATGCATTGTAAAGTCTTGATTTGCCCGGCTATATTTATGAGTGTGTCCCCTACAATCTGGTTGGTACTCTGTTTTTTTGACTTTTGGATTGTTTATCGTTTTTGCAGCCTGCCCCGATCTTTGGACTGTTGTTATTTATTCTGATTGCTATCTGCTTGCCTCGACCACTGCCTGTTCCTTGTTTTTGCCTTGCCTTGTCTCTGTTTCTGTTTGACAATTGTCGACCCTTGCCTTGTTTGATTATGCATAATAAAAACGCTGCACATGGATCCCAGTACTTCTGACTCATTACAACTGCATAAAACTCTAAAAAGTAATTAGTTGGAGGTAGTGAGTGATTTTCTATTTTTCCTTTATTAAAATTACCAGCATAGCAACAGATATACGAGGATTCTAAATTGCAGTATATCAGTCACATTGTTTTAAATGCTTCGTTTTCAAGTTGACAATTAATTAGTACTTTTTAAATTCGGGATAAGGCAAGGTGTTTATTAAACGACGTAGAGTCAAAGTACCAACTAACGCACAGATATTTTAAATTGTTCAATTGTTTGACCAGGTAAAATTTAATTGTATAATTGAAATTGAATTTTGCTGAGGAACACTGAGGGATGCAACAGTGCTCTGCTGTTATTGCCTCACTGTGCTTTTTCATCTCATTTTTCATTTGAACCAATAAATTAATGGTAGACCTGACTATTTAACACATTATATTTTGATTATAAACAAAGTGGTATACTATAGATGCTGTTACCCACACCACTGCCACACCAAAAAGTGACAATTCACCAGAAAAGTTCCAGCTGGCTTTTGTGGAAGTTTGTGTGTCAGAGGAGACTCCTGCTCCGCCTCCTCCGCGCCGCCAGAAGGGAACCATCTTCTGAATTCTAATACTCCTATTCGGACTCCAAATTCCACAATGCCCCACACCTGTTACTGATCACTTCTGCATCACCTGTGTCTAATTACTGCTCTCTATTTAAACCCTGCAGTCACACTTATTCGGTGCGAAGTCTTAATTTGTTGTTTTTAGTCTTGAGTTATCATTTTTGAGGGTTATTCATCGGTCTTGGTTTGTACCGTGTTTGATCCTTGGACTGTTTACCGTTTATGCTTGTTTGCCGCCTGCCTTGATTCTTGGACTGTTTGTACGTTTGTGTATGCTATCTGCCTGCCCTGACCATTGCCTGTTTTCTTGTTGCTGCCTTGTCTGATCTACTCTGCTCTGTTTGTTGGTTTACGATTATTGTCTGTCTGACTACTGCATATGGATCTGAACGCCTCTGACTCTTCGTTACAGTAAGAATGTTCAATGCATTTAGTCAATTGCTATTTGCAATCTACATTAAATGGTAACCGCATTTCTTTGGCCCTGTAAAGCTGAATATAATCTAATGACTTGCCTTTTAGGGAGGAACTTGTCAACAGAGCCACATCACTGAATGGAATTCAGTATATTTCCAATGTGTAAGACTGGATTTGTAAGACTTAAAAGCTATTGTATCTAACCAAAAGGAGATTGTAACTTCAGTCACACACTTCCTCACAGTTCCAGTGATGAACTGATCTAAATTATAGACTTAATTATAGTATAGATACATGAGTTGCCCCCAACTAAAAGGTCCTGCGTTTAATAAGTATGCTTTGGTCATTTACACTAGCAGGTCACCGTTTCAAATGGCTGTCTGCTAGTGTGCTGCACAACCCCCATTAAAAATGGCAGTCTCCCTGATACAAAGCGCATTGTGCTTTGCCCGTTTTCATTCGCTTACAGTAGCAGCCCCTCACTTTATTGGTGGTCTGCATATGCAGCGTGCTGTACTATTATCTCTCACTTGGTAAGACAATGGCCCCTGCTCAGTGAAACAGTCTGCCTTGGATAAGCACTCTTTTTGGCAGATTCTCACACAGGTTTGCCTTGTATAAGTTGTATACAACCCCAATTCAAATTAAGTTTGGATGCTGTGTGAAATGTAAGTAAAACCAGAATGCAATGATTTGCAAATCTCCTATCCTCCTATTTTATTCAAACTAGAACATAGACAACATATCAAATGTTGAAAGCGAGACATGATTCCGTTTTGGAACTCAATGCGAGGGCTCAGAAACACTTCCCCAAATCATTGTCTGTGAACACCGTTAACCATGCCATCCACAAACACAGGTTAAAGCTCTATCATGCTAAGAAGAAGCCATATGTAAACAATCCAGAAACGCCACTATCTTCTTTGGGCCAAAGCTCATTTAAAATGGACTGAGGTCAGGTGGAAAACTGTTCTGTGGTCAGAAGTTGAAATTTGAAATTCTGTTTGAAAATCATGGGTGCTTTGCGTCCTTTGTACTAAAGAGGAGAGGGATCATCCGGCTACTTATCAATGCACAGTTCAAAAGCCTGCATCTCTGATTGTACAGAGTTGCATTAGAGCCTATGGCATGGGCAGCTTACAGGTCTGGAAAGGCACCATCAATGCTGAGAGGTACATACAAGTTTTAGAAGTTTTTAAACAATGCTAAACCGCATATTGCATCTATTACAACAGCATGGCTTCGTAGTAGAAGAGTCTGGGTGTTGAACTGGCCTGCCTGCAGTACAGATCTTTCACCAATTGAAAACATTTGGTGCATCATAAAACAAAAATCTGGCAAAGATGACCCAGGACTCATGAGCAGCTAGAATCCTACATCAGACAAGAATGGGACAACATTCCCCTCCCAAAACTATAGCAACTGGTCTCCTCAGTTCCCAGACATTTACAGGGGGTGTTAAAAAAAGGGGATGCTACACAGTTGTAAACATGCCACTGTCCCAACTTTTTAAAAGGTGTTGCTATGCCCGATTTGAGTTTTACACATTACATCAAGAAGTTTGCCTGATTTGCTCAAAGCATTGGCAATCTGTGAAAATGAGAGAGTCCTTTTTAAATCTGCTTAGGCCCCTTAAAATGCTAGGGTAAATTACTGATATTCAATGTCAGATAAGTAATATTCCAAAATGTGACTCTTGTTACATTTTCTGGTAAGACATCTGTACTTGTTCTTTTAAGTGGCTTTCAGGTACTTCATCCATCAAAGCCTAAATTAAAATTCATCCAGAAACATGGCTTGTCCTATCATTGCTATGCTGATGACACCCAGCTCTACCTCTCTTTCCACCCTGATGATCCCACGGTACCCACTTGCATCTCAGCCTGCCTGACGAACATATGTTGGATGAAGGACCATCACCTTCAACTCAACATTGTCAAAACAGAAATACTTATGGTTCCATGCAACCCATCCCTTCTTCACAACTTCTCAATTCAGATTGACGGGTCAACCATCTCTCCGTCCAAGATGGTCGAAAGCCTTGGAGTAATGATTGACGATCAACTGAGCTTCTCTAACCACATCTCCAGAACCGCCTGTTCCTGCAGATTCACCCTCTGCAACATCAGGAAGGTCAGACCCTTCCTATCGGATCATGCAGCGCAACTCCTCATCCAAGCTGTGGTTCTCTCCAGACTGGACTACTGCAATGCTCTCCTTGCAGGGCTTCCGGCTTGTACTATCAAGCCCCTGCAGTTGATTCAGAATGCAGCAGCTAGAGCGGTTTTTAACGAGCCTAAAAGAGCCCACGTCACTCCACTGTTCATCCAGTTACACTGGCTGCCAGTAGCTGCTCGCATCAGATTCAAGGCTCTGATGTTTGCTTTCAAGGTCACTACTGGATCCGCACCTCCCTACCTGCTCTCACTTCTTCGCACTTATGTGCCCACCAGAAATTTGTGTTCAGCTAATAAACGTCGCCTTGTGGTTCCATCCCAACGAGGAAAGAAATCACTTTCCCGGACTCTTACTTTGACTTAATTTGACTGGTGGAATGGTGGAATGAACTCCACAACTCCATCAGAATGGCTGAGTCATTAGCCGTTTTCAAGAAACAACTAAACTCATCTTTTTCCTCTCCACTTCCTTGACTAATTAACACACCACCACTTCTACTTCTTTAATTAAAAAAAAAAAAAACTTATACTGTGTTGAAATACCTGAGACCTGTCTATAGCACTTTTTCACTGTTGCCTCCTATTGTTGTTGGAATTGCTTCCTTGTCCTCATTTGTAAGTCGCTTTGGATAAACGCGTCAGCTAAATGACTAAATGTATATGTAAAATAGCCGTCACATAACTGTGAAGTGTTCTGACTGTGACTTGTTTAAAACGACTCAAATAAAAAAAAATTCAATTGAAAACCACTGCAAAAAAATTAACATGCTTTTACAATACTTTAAAGTCAAAGCTAAACAGCTATTTGTTTGGTCCTTTCAGCACTAACATTTTTTTTATATTTGATTTGTAATTTCTATTTTATTTAGATATATTTCGTTATATTTTGCTAATGTTAATTTTTATTTTGTGTATGTTTTAATGTAACATTTAGAATTTTAAGATCAAGTCTAAACTACAAAAATGACAGGTCAGTACCTTTGTTTGTGGGTCATGTATAGACTTCTTCCTTATTAGCCCATAATCAAAGTGACCTTTTGCAAACAAAGTGGAATAAGACAAGCATTTAATGCCCCTGTAAGTGACATCGTTTTATAGAATAAATTTTTTACATCTTTTTACAAAAGATTTATGAAGACGTTTGTCAAATGACTTTTAAAATCTGCCAAAAACAAAAGAGCAATAATATCAATATATACTTTTAGAACATATCCACATTTAAACAGTATTTCAGTAAACACTGCTATGAAAGCTGATGAGGATCATTGATGCCATGCTGAATTTCCTCAGCTTTCTGTTCTGTTGTTTAATAGATGTTTACTGGGCCCGCTGCCTTGCTGCGAGGGTTAATTCTCCTTAGGGCTCTGTGTACTTCAGACAATTAGAGGAGAGAGTCTGTGCCAAATTTAGGAGTAGTGCCACCTACAGATCACAGGATTTAAAAAATTATACTTTTGCTTGTAACTTTTAAATCAATTGTCTGAAAATCACCATCATGTACTTTGATTTTGGTGGGACGTGATGAATCATTTTTGTGATAAACTGTGATATAAACAATATATCAGCACAACATTTGATAGGGATCCTCTACGGCATATCTACGGTACAAGAGAAGTTGGAAGACAGTGTCACTTAGTGTATAAGATAACACTTTTTCAGAGATGGGAAGTAACGAAGTACAAATACTTCGTTACTGTACTTAAGTAGAATTTTCGGGTATCTATACTTTACTTCACTACTTATTTTTGTGCCAACTTTCTACTTTTACTTCGTAC